>JAXCGZ010017058.1:27500-50000 GCA_037179515.1 Halocaridina rubra | reverse complement strand
TTTGTTCGTGATCTGATCGTAGCTCTTGCTTTATTTTCCATTGTTTTACTTTTCATATATCCATTATTATGGCTCCTAAGATAGTTAAATGTGTTAGTGATATTGGCGTCAAACATCCTAGACATATAACAGTGGAAACGAAGAAATAAATAATTTCTAACCATAAAAATGGGGTTTGTGTGTCCGATCTCACCACACAGTATAACATGGCAAAATCAACCATCTGTACTATTTTAAAGAATAAAGAGATCTTAAGGGCAGCTGACATGGCTTAGTGAGCAAATATATTTATGAAGGAAAGGTCACAAGTAATAGAAGAGGTAGAAAAATTATTATTGTTGTGGATTAATGAAAAACAGCTGGTTGGAGATAGTATTAGCGAGGCCATAATATGCGCTAAAGCTTTGCAAATCCACCATGATTTAGTAGCGAACTCTCCGAGTTCTAGTGGTGCTAAAGTTGTGGAATATAAAGCCAGCAGAAGCGTGCGTTTGAACATGTTTCGTCGCCCGAACTGGGATTCATAGCATCATTAGACATGGAGGAGTGGCTATTTCCGACTAAAAAGCAACGGACTCTTATGTAAAGGAATTCACAAAATATGTTGAAAATGAAGGTTATGTCCTGCAACAAGTTTTTAATTGTGATGAAACAGGACTCTTTTGGAAAAAAATGCCCAAAAGAACCTATATAACCCAAGAGGAGAAATCACTACCTGGCCACAAACCAATGAAAGACAGGCTTACACTTTTATATGCGCTAATGCTAGTGGGGACTAAGATCAAGCCTCTTTTAGTTTACCATCTGAAAATCCGCATGTTTTTAAGTGCAATAATGTATTAAAGTCTAGCCTTCCAGTAATGTGGAGGTCAAATCTAAAGGCTTGGGTCACACGGATTTTATTCCTAGAGTGGGTGATTGAAGTGTTTGCTCCAGCAGTGAAAAAATATCTTGAAAATTATTTGCCCCTTAAGTGTCTCCTCATAATGGAGAATGCTCCTGCCCATCCTCCAAGTGTGGAAGAAGATCTCGCTATGCATTATGACTTCATTAAAGTAAAATTTCTGCCTCCCAACACCACTCCTATCCTCCAGCCCATGGACTAGCAGGTAATTTCTAATTTTAAAAAGTTGTATACAAAGGGTCTTTTTGCCAGGTGTTTCCAGGTCACCAATGACACAGATTTGACCCTTTGTAATTTCTGGAAAGACCACTTTAATATCTTCCACTGCGTTGGCCTTATTGAAAAAGCATGGAAAGAGGTCTCATGTCGTACAATGAACTCCGCCTGGAGGAAATTTTGGCCAGGTTATGTGACTGATAGAGACTTCGAGTGCTTCAAGCAGGAGTTAGCTATTCAAATTGTGAACGAAATTGGGGCCACAGGCAAAAGTTTGGGCTTGGAGGTCAATGAGGAGGATGTGGAGGAGCATAAAGAACTTACACCGAAGAATTAGTTGAGTTGCATCGTGAACAGGTGAAGATTCTCAAGGAGGAGCAGTCACCGGAGGAAGGGGATGAGGCGGTAAAGGTGACCAGTGAAGAATTTAAACAAATTTTTAGTGAGTGGAATAATTGCAGGCTCTTATTGAGAATCATCACCCAGGTAAAGCTGTGGGCAATAGAGTAGTGAATATCGTAAATGAATGCAATGAATATTTTTATACAAAATTTCCCAAAAGAAAAAAGACAAATTTCTCTTGATCATTTCCTTGTCCCAGTAGGCAGGGAAGCAGCTTCCAAAAGAGGAGAAAAAAACAGAAATAGAGCCTGTATCGAAATAGTTCCCTAACGTTTTTATGGAAGGGACTCTCCTCCCAAAAATCAATCCCCCTCCTACTCCACCACCATCCACTTTTGGCAGCAACAATCATCCACAAAGGTAAATACAGTACTGTATTTCTATTATAAATGTTATTTTCCTTTAACAGAGTATATTGCTTATAACCTGTATTATATTCCTTGTTTTTAATGACTCAAAAAATTTTAAATTTAATATTTGTGGTGACCTGGAATGGATTATTTGGATTTACATGCTTTTCAATGGGAAAATTAAATCCAACCCAAGAACACATTTTTGGAACGGATTAAGTTCGTGGGTTGGGGTCACCATTATATATATATATATATATATATATATATATATATATATATATATATATATATATATATATATATATTATATATATATATATATATTATTTATATATATATATATATATATATATATATATATATATATATATATATATATATATATATATATATATATATATATATATATATATATATACATATACACACACACACAGTAGTGCCCCCAACCCACGAACTTAATCCGTTCCTAAAACCTGTAATTGGGATGGTTTGTTCATGGGTTGGGTTTATTTTTCCCATTGAAAAGCATGTAAATTCAATTAATCCATTCCTAGTCACAGTATATATTCATTTTGAAATTTTTCTAAGTATATACATGAAATATAATACAGGCTCTATGTTTATTATCTGTAAAAGGAAAATTACATTAATAAAAAAAAGGAATTCTTCTCTACTAAAATAAAACATGTACATATTCAGGTGTACAGTGCACACTAGCTGATACCCAGTATAAAATAGCAAAGTCTACTGCTTAGAAAAGTTGTCTCATTCTCCCAATAATAACAAGTAGGCAAAGAAACAAGTATTGTAGATAAGAAACAGTACTGTATTTACCTTTGTTGATGATTGTTGCTGGCATACGTGGATGGTGGTGGAGGAGGAGGACTACTCCTTCGATTTTGCCATGTCCTACTGCGTGGCGATATCAGAAATGTGAACACCATTTTCATGCTAAGAAATTAATTCCTTCCTAGTTTCCTCTGTTATGCATCTAGAGTGTTTGATGCCACTGTCATTAACACTTTTAGCTTTCTTAGGAGTTATAATAAGGGCCAGCTTAAGGCAACACAATGGAAAATAAAGCAAGAACTATGAACAGATCACGGACGAACTACACAGCGCGGGCACCAACGCAGAACTGAGAGCGGGCGTGCGGGAAACATGGTCACTTGGCCGACACATGTGTGTTTGTGTTGGTCTTTGTTCGTGGGAACAGACGTTCGTGGATTGGGGACACTACTGTTTATGATTTGATTCGGTTCTACCTAACGGGCTCCCTTTTCTGCCATGACTAGGACGATTGCCTTCTTGCGAAGAGCTTGTTTTGGCAGATGTATTCATTACCCTGAGTGCATGCCCTTGTTAACCTCAGACCGTGGCGGGGCGCGAACCCTCGACCTGACGCCTCAGAGTTGCAGACACTACCACTTTGCCACGGTGACTATATATATATATATATATATATATATATATATATATATATATATATATATATATATATATATATATATATATATACACACAGGGAGTCCTCATATAATGTCAGGGTTCCGTTCCAGACAGTCGAAAATCGATTTTTTTGTTTTTTTAATGGGGGACCCTATATTCCTAATAGTTCTTAAAAATGACTAAAACTCATCTTTATACTATTCCTAAAGATTAAAATTAATATTAGGTACAGGTACTGTACAGTATACATGTACTGAAGCAGTATAATAAAACAACACATTCATAAAAACATCTGTACTATATTACACTACAATACCTGTACTGTGTTACTGTATAGTACAAAACTGTAAATAGTACCTGTACAGTATACTGTACTCATGTGGTGTGCTTGCATAGGGAGGAAGAAACTTTGCTTATCAGGAGAAAGCTTGCTATGTCAGCTGCTGACGAGACAGGGGCAGGCAGGTGAGTCTGGAGAGGCAAAATCTATAGAAAACAAAACTGCAATATAAAACACACTTAAAAACATAAAAAATATTACTCTAGTATCTAATTTTGTATGGCTTTATTTTTTTTATATATAGTTGGTTATATTGAAAAATTATATTAAATTTAAAAAGAAAAAATACAGGTCTATAGTTTTTCATTTTAACCCATTCTCCTTTTTTAAATATTGGTACCACATCTACCAATTTCCACTCCTGGGGTACGAATACTAATCTTATTAAATTATAGAATAGTGCAGTTAGTGGACAACTAAGCACTGCCTTGCACTTCTTTAATACTCTAGCATAAATTTCATCAGGTCCCGGAGATTTATGAGCTTTTAATTTATCTATTTCTTTTATTACATCCTTCCTCGTGATATTTATTGTACTAAGTATATTATCGGGCCTGTCTGTTTATATGTATTCTACCTTTGGAATATATTCCAAGTTTTTATTGGTAAATACAGATAATAGATATTCATTTAAACATGTCCATGTCTCTTTATCATCATCTGTGAAATGACCTTTGGCTACTTCAACTGGTCCAAGTTTTATCCCCTAGAGGACCACCAGGAAGGAAGGGTAAGGGAAACTAGACAAATACAAATTTATGAAGATATAAAAATGAAAAATAAATGACTGGAAAAAAATAATTAGCACCCTTTGTCGTAAACTCGGAACGACGTTAAATGAGGACTCCCTGTGTATATATATATATATATATATATATATATATATATATATATATATATATATATATATATATATATATATATATATATTTTTTTTTTTTTTTTTTTTTTTTTTTTTTTTTTTTCATATGGTATATCTTCAAAATATTTTTTGTTTAATGATACACCATCTTGACTTTATTAGTTCCTATCGAATAGGACTCGTTAATGCTAATTATTATCTTAATTACAGATCTTGGAGAGATCTTGTGATACTGTAACATATGTATTGTTCAAGAACCCATTGCTGTATAGGCTTATGATGGTGGGATTGGCCGCTTCCCTGCTTTAACCAGGTTTCACCAATGCATCTTGACATTTATTCACGTCTGTACCTTCACATGGTTTCCATATCTGATGAGTGTTAGAATTGGAGGAAGAATGCTTTCATTCTACAGTTGCCCAATAGTGATAGGGTACTGTAGTCTTGTTTTTAATTGGGTCTAAGTGTTCGTTTAAAATATGTTTCCAAGGGAACTTAGTGTTCCGTGTTTTTGTGAAAAAGTCACATTGGTGCTAACGTGAGTCCGAAGCGTTTTAACGTTTATCTTGGGTATTACAATACCTATTAAGTTTGAAAGATTTTTATTTCATAAAGAACAACCACAACAACCCTTCTGTTCATTGGTAGTACATACAGTAATCCCTCGCTATTTTGCAGTTCACCTATCGCGGATTCAGTGCATCGCAGATTTCTCCCCCCCTCTCTTCTTTTTTTATTTTATTTAATTTTTTTTTTTTTTTATACCAGGATGGGCCAAAAAATGATAAGATAAAACAGCCTTTATCAGGCTGTAAAAAGAAACATATGGAGAGTGTAATGACTTGTCAGATGTGAAGGGATTATAAAAGATGTGTAATGAATATCCAGCTCTCGGCTTGGTTTTAATATACCTCTGCATTACTTTCATGATGTCTATTAGAATAATTCTCCTTAGATACTATTATTATTATTATTATTATTATTTTTATTATTATTTTATTATTATTATTATTATTATTATTATTGGCGACAATAATTTTCCATTGATGATGATTCTGGAGATTATTATCATCATTATTATTATTATTATTATTATTATTATTATTATTATGGGCTCATCAATGTTTGTACATCTGTTGGTTTATTTACTTTAATAACTGTGTACAGTGCCCCTCCCTAGGTGGCTGGGACAAAGAGAGTGTGGGGGGTTGGGTAGAATAGAATGTTGGGGGGAGAGAGAGTGAGATCTTAACTCTTTTTCATTCAACCAAAACTACATTATTTATAGTAAAAATAATGGTTTAATTACAAATTCGTAATAATAATGGTAATAATAATAATAATAATAATAATAATCTCCACAATCATCATCAAAGGAATATTATTGTTGCCAATAATAATAATTATAATAATAATAATAATAATAATAATAATAAGATCAAAGGAGAATTTTTGGAATAGACATCATGAAAGTAATGCAGAGGTATATTAAAACCCAGCAGAGAGCTGGATATTCATTAAACATCTTTTATAATCCCTTCACATCTGACAGGTCATTACACGCTCTATCTCTGTTTCTCTGTACAGCCTGATAAAGACTGTTTTATTTTATAATTTTTGGCCCGTCCTGGTGTCATAATCATCTTATTATTATTATTATTATTTTTTAAGGTGTCCCTACTTCGCGGAAATTAACCTATTGTGGCTTGTCCCGGAACTGAACCCTCGCAATAAACGAGGGATTACTCTATACAGTATTTTTAAATGTTCATTTTGTCAGTTGTCTATTATGGCTCAACCAAGAAGTCGTTAGCACAGAGATACCGTGAACATAAGGGATTTAGTATTAGAACAGACTCGTTACAAGACCTCTGGCATCAAAGAATTATGGAACATTGCAATGAGACATGTAAGTGTGATTTCTCAATAAGTGATTTTATATTCGTTTACAGAGGTAAAAGACAAGCTAATATTAGAATTGTAGAATCGCTTTTAATCAAAAGGGAGAACCTGGAGCTAAACTTAAAATGCTCTGTTATCCTTTGAAATTTTTTTTACTGTGGCCTGTTGCATTTATCTTGGTAAAAGCATACATATGTTTTTGAAAAAATAAACATATTTGCATTTTTAATTATTTAAGTTTTATATGTATATGCTGTATATATTTTTTAATTAATTATTATTTGTTCTTTGTACTTACACATATTGAGTTTTGTTGTTTTTTCTGTTTGTGTGGATGTATAGGCATGAATATGAACTCATTGAAAATTTGAAATATTGCAAAATAGTGTAGAAGATAAATAATTGGAATAACGCTTCTAGGAATATACTGCTGGTGATCGCTCTACAATTCCTAATAATAATAATAATAATAATAATTTATTTGAAGTAAGTTGAATGAATGTTAATGAACTGACTCAATATCAACTCAACCAGTCTATGCCTTTGGAAAATAAGATGATTAGAATTCCATTCGCTATCATACACAGAACATTACAGAGATATTATGTTGATCTACAAGAAAGTCACCTTAGGATCTTGTGGTATACAGTATATGCCTGGATCAGTCGTGAATTAAAATTTTCAGTGGCTAGTGTTTCTAGTCCAGTTATCAACAAGTGACATACTGGTCAACCACAACCTGCTTAGAGTTACATCACGTAATCTTTCAGTAATTAGCATTCAGACTGTTGGCATTTGACAAATTCTGGTTTTGCTGAAACTATAAGAAGAACTGGATACTTTTGAAGAAGAGATTTTTACTTATACAGTATATTATGTCAGCACAACACTGGTCATGCTATAGAGTTTTAGCTTTGCGTGAAAATTTGGAATTTTACCTTTTCAAAAACTATAATGAATACTAATACTGTATAATTTTTAGATTACTAATTGAGTTGTTTGATATCACTTTATAGGTAGGCTGTATTTACTCTTGTTCTTTGATTAGACCACTCTGGAGTATTTGAAAGGTTTGTTAGATTTAATTAAAATTGGTTAAATTACACTACAGACCTTAGTATATTGGATTGTGACATAGCTATTGTAGGGGACCCTAAGGAATGTATGTAGGAAGGCTTTACAAGTACCATTAACCACTTCACTCTTTTCAGACTTTTTGGGGCTCTGAGTACGGATAGAAATAGGGGTTTCAAAGTCCTTTTGGGTCAGTGAATAGGAATGTAGGGTGATACCATCTCTGAAAAGATTATACTGTCCTGCTGAGGTTATGAGTGTTAACATCTGTACACATATCTCCAATGATTGCCCCCCCCCCCACTACTCATTTACTTACAACCAGTGGATTACTCTTTTCAGTTCTAGTTACTGTACTTTGAGAGCATCACAGGATCTATATGTAAGAAAAAGAACGTGTTCATGCATTCTGATGCAATTTTTTTGCCTTTATCTTATATCTTTCATCTCGGTTTTTTCTTTCTTTTATTAACAGTTACCTTGACAATGTTTCGTTACATGAATCCTTTATCTTTTTTTTTTATGTGTGACACCAGGACGGGGGTATAAGACCCTAATCAGGCCTGAGCACGAAGAAAACATAATGTAAAGAGGAATAGAGATGGAATTTTGTTACTTGTCAGATGTCAAGGGGTGATAAGAGATGTGTATCGAATATCCAAGAATATTCGGGTGTTGATGTGGGCATAGAAAAAGAACCGTAACTGAAGGAGAACTTAACATCAAATAGTTCTGGACAGCCCTAGACAAGTCTAAAAGACCTTCAGTTGTAGTATCGCAACGGCCAGCTGGTGCCATGGAACAACCTACTACATGGGATAAATTGTCAAAACATTGTCTCTTGTTATTTATATGTATATGCTAGTAATCTTGAATTATAAGATGAATCTACAAATAATTACATAATTATAATACAGCCGTATACGTTATTGCCTCGGAATGGGCTTTTAGAATTTCATAATTCTGCCTTGTGGTATAGAGATCATCAGAGCAAATTGCCTTTCAAGACTCGAACATGGGTCATATGCGATCCTTTTCATATATTCTTACATGAGCACTACACGAAGGACCTGTATGATTTTTATATTCATTGTGCGAATATATGAAATGGGGATACTTTAGCTAGCTTATATTGTTTTGAATATTCGTTTATATTGATAATGATAAATTTTTACTGAATTCACGTTAAGTATTGTAAAGTACTCGTGGAATAGGATGTTAATCCAGTATTGCAAGTCACATTTTGAGAAACTAAAATAACTTAGACGTATTAAACAAAAACAAATTTTCTCGATCGTGACTCTTTGTGGTATTTAATGGAGCAATTTCTGCATTGATCTCTCCAGTAATAACTTTACAGAAATCATGTACAGGTACTGCATAATAACCTAAGTGTTGTATCTTTAGGTAATGCATTACTTAAATATTTGACTACTATCATTAATAATTGTGTGTACATTTTTTGTGTGTGATAAAACTTCTTTTGACCTTTTAGGAATGATTATAATACAGTCATTAACATAAAAAGTGTTAAAGAAATGTTGCTACATGTGCCGTTTACTGTCAGTGTTGCATAATATGTAGAAACTGTTACGTCACTGACATTTATTTTACTTTTAGCTCTTATACTTGAATACGTGATGACATGAAGCTTAAAAGGATTTGGCAGAGGAATTAATAGAAGAGAGAGAGAGAGAAGTAGTGAAAAAGCGGTGAGGTAATACTGAATTAAAATTTTTCCAACATTTTCATATATAGGGATATTACTGAGCAGATTCAGGTAACTAGATGCAAATTAGGACAAAAGCTTAATGGAACTTTGGACGTTCAGCCTGTTTGCAACACGGTCTCTCTCTCTCTCTCTCTCTCTCTCTCTCTCTCTCTCTCTCTCTCTCTCTCTCTCTCTCTCTCTCTCTCTCTCTCTCTCTCTCTCTCTCCTCTCTCTCTCCTCTCTCTCTCTCTCTCTCTCTCTCTCTCTCCTCTCATTATTATTATTATTATTTATGTAGATTTGGACTGAAATCTGAGTGGGAAGAATGCTGAATTGATATGTAGAAAAGATGATACATATATACAGATAGATGGATAGAGAGAAAGAGCCAGGAGGAATGTTGAAATGATATATAGAAAAGACGATACATACATATTTACAGAGAGAGAGTGAGTCTCGACCACTCGTGGGTGTCAGATATGAGTTGAAAAGTACCATAAAGTGGATTAAGTTTCCCTTTTAATAGTAAAAATACCGTTTAAAGTAGTCAGCTGTGTGGTCGTCTTTCAAGTTGCTGTACACTTATACATGCAAGGAGAGATATCCGTTCGTGTGTGCACCTTTTTTCACTCATGTGGTTATATTTGTACATACATACATGAGTAGTAACGACACTCGACACAGGTTTTTGGGACGTGAAAACTTTTACTTTAGAATTATATTTAAAAGTATAAATTTTTTTTTTAAATGAGTTGTAGTATGCATGTAACCTTCGTTTTCCTTCTGATGCAGAAATATTTAAGGGTGGCTTCGTGCCTCTCCTATTAATTAATTGAAATTCAAAATTGGACCTGAACATGTCGGCATTTTAACTCTTTTAGCTTGCCAAATTGCAATACATAATAATAATAATAGCTATAATTATTATTATTATTATTATTATTATAGAAAGGACTGAGCGTAAAATTTGATTAAAAGAAATAGTGGAAAGTCGCTGTGGGCTTATAAAACATTACAAATGAATAGTCATGCTGGCAACTTTTTTGAACCGGGAAGAGACGGTTTCTTAATTTTTACTCTATCAGTTAAGTAAAAAAAAAAATAGAATATAAATAAATTATCTCCTGAACACATGTAGATCTCAGAATAGTAAGCGAATTGGATAGAATCTGAAAACACTATTTAATCCTTCAATCCACTTGTGTAATAAAAATGAAAATAGAGAGTATGATATAATAAATATGTACTAATATGCCTGATCTGAGGAAATGAATGGAGATTGTTAATCACATCATACTCTCAGGGAGCCTAGAGAACCAAATATATTTGATTAGAAGGGCGAAGAGTATCTTTTGAACTTGTTATTGTAAGTACTTGAAGTTTTGGTACGTTTTAGATAATTCTATCTCAAATCAGTATGAGAAATTGCCGCGTTTTTCTTCTTTTCATGAAGTGTCGTAATTTGTTTTAATATATTACGATACAGTGATGTGGTTATGTATCGTGTTGAATAAATTAGAAGAGGGAGTGCTGAGATGGCTTGGACATGTGGAAAGAATGAACGACTAGCAAAATGAGTGTGGACGGCAGAAGTAACAATTGAAGTAAAGCCTAAAGGGAGACCTAGAATGAGCTAAATAGACTGGGGTGAAAAGAGCGTTGAATGCACGTGTTATGTCAGTGGAGTAGGGAAGAGAAAGGGCCAGAGATAGGAATGAGTGGAGAGAGATTTTGTAGGCTGTACTTGACGCTGGCCAAAGGGATTTATCGCATCTGCTAACACAGTTGAGTGAGACAATTGGGTATGGAGGATGGTTGTTATGAGACGGAGTGGTGAGGTAAATCATCTAAGGCTGTCGGACCTCATTGCAGAAGACACTTGCTCACTTACCCTGTGAATGACCCAAGTAATTGGGTGGGAGAATCATGGCAGCCCTACAGCCTCTAGGAACTAGGGGAGTGATCGAGGTAAATTTGGCTACGGTGAAAGTGTACTCTTGAACTCGACCACCCCTTTACAATGGGGATTGAGTCATGGTATATGTATGTACTTTTGAGATTCTTCTGTTGCTGATTTCCATTTAAGAACCTGAGCGTATGTGATAGAGCTAGTAGTTTCTTTGTAAACGTATGAGATTTTCTAAATTGTCTGTCGTGCAGACAAACTAGGACAGTTACGCTTCCCCCATTACGCTACACTGACCCTCAAGGAGACGGCAGCATAAAATGATGCTCTCTTCACCCATTGCCCCGCGAATACTCTCTCTCTCTCTCTCAGGTAGACATGTTAATAGGTGGATTGAAAGAGAAGCTAATTTTTCTATATAAGTTTGTCGTATATAGTTTCTTTATTTTCTTTTGTGATCATGTCAGTTCTTTTTTTAGCTCATTGAGTTGCGGTTTCCTATGGTAGTGAAACTTGTATATCCTTGAGATTGCAAAATGCTCCCATTTCGCTTGTCTTTGATTTCCGGTATTACGGGGCCAAAGAATGGCGTCTGTCATATACCCATATTTTTTTTTCTTTTACCGTTTTGTGTCGCAATTAGCTCCCATTTAAGATGGGCAGGTCACACTCGGAGCTGAGAGATTAAGGTTGCATGCCCTTCTTAACGCCACCTGGTCGGATCAAACCTGTGTTTGTTAGGTCCGTCACTTCACGACTTGCTTGCTTTACCACCGAGCTCCTGTAGTCCCCCCCCCCCACTATCTCTTGCCTACTAAGGTTGTTATATGTACAGGGTGTCCACAAAGTCTGGGCACATAGGAAATTTCACTATGCAGACCTATTCAATCGAGTTCACCTGAATTTTGTAAAGAGCATCAAATTATGCATTGAAAATGATGGAAATCATATTGAAACTATTATTTATTAACATTAGATTTAAATAAAATGGTTTTGTTTTAAAAGTATGGGTTAATCTCGTGTGTACCCAGACGAAGTCTGGGTACACACGAGATTAACCCATACTTTTAAAACAAAACAATTTTATTTAAATCTAATGTTAATAAATAATAGTTTCAATATGATTTCCATCATTTTCAATGCATAATTTGATGCGCTTTACAAAATTCAGGTGAACTCGATTGAATAGGTCTGCATAGTGAAATTTCCTGTGGCCAGACTTTGTGGACACCCTGTAGAGTGACACTTATGATGGCCCTCATCACTTACGAGCTATGTCGCCATTACAGTCATCATTTTACCTCCTGTGTAACGTAATGACGGAAAATATATTGATTGTTTCCGTAGATGTTATGCGTTAGTATATATGTATGTAATATATATTTATAAAAAAAATGAATACGACGAATAAATATTAAAAAAAAAAATGGGGTTTAAATGAGGATAATTAGAATACAAATATCCTTGGCGGTTATTGTCCAATGGTGCCATAACGTAAATCGACTTGAGCTGCCAATTCGAGTGCCAACCTTGACTGTTAGGTAATATTGGCACTAAAATGCCTATTGTAGCTTGTGTTGAGGGCACCCCCTAGGGAGGGTAGGAGGAGGGTATATTATGTATGACAGGTGCCGATTTTGGTTGCAGTCTCCCCCCCCCCACCCTCAGTGGTAAGATTTAGCAAGTTTTACCTTTAATTTGGTCTACTCTTTGCATTTTATTTTTCCTCTCGTTTATGTCTACTGGCTAGACGTCAATTTGTAATTTGGCGCCTTTACGTTGATTATGTTTGTCTGTGTAGTTTATGACGATAATGATTTCATTCTCTCTCTCTCTCTCTCTCTCTCTCTCTCTCTCTCTCTCTCTCCTCTCTCTCTCTCTCTCTCTCTCTCTCTATGTATGTATGTATATATATATATATATATATATATATATATATATATATATATATATATATATATATATATATATATATATATATATATATATATAGTTTGTAGGGCGTGAGTAATAATGATATAGAAAGAAGCAAAATGGAATTTGACATAAGGAAATAAAAAAGAAAATAATGACTGAATACCAAAAAGAAGATATATTGTATAGATTGTTTTCTTCTTTCCATGTGCACCATAGTTGCAGGAAGAACAGTATTGTATGTAATAGAGAAGAGGAACGAGATCATATTTGTCTTTATCGTAGTTTCAACCCTTGAAGGTAGTATTTCTACTTTGATTCCAAACATAGGATGCGTTCTCATTGAAACTGCTGGGTTCACAGGGACTCTATAAGAGGAATGCCATTGACCCTCTTTTTAAATTAAATTGAAGTCAATAAAAGAATCTGCCAGCCACATGGTGGAGTCGAACTCTGACCCTTTTGGGTGGGAGCCAGGGTCGAATTCCACCGAGCTACTATAGGGTACTGAAATATATATCTCTCATTTGTTGAGTTGGCATTATTGAGTGGTGATTATGATACAGACACGTGTTTGTTATTTAACTTAATCCTATGGAGTCATGCAAGAGTAGCAGCAGATGATTTTGCTCTCTCTCTCTCTCTCTCTCTCTCTCTCCCCCCCCCCCCCCCCCCCCCCCCCCCCCCACACACCGCAATGTCTTCGCAGGGCAAGTGACAAGATCTACTATATTCATTACTTGGATTTATATTTTCAGCCTTTATGACATGCGAGAGAGAGAGAGTTTATTTTGATGACACAACAGAGGGAGAAATGGTTCGGTCTTAAGGGCGGTTTACACTATCGAACCGCGTTCGACGAACCGTTTGACCGTGTAAACCCCCCTATAGACGATGCGGAAAAAAGGTAAGAGAGATTATAGTCACTGGCTAGTCGGAAATGCGACCTCCGATGATAATGATGAAAAGAGTTTCTATTATCTATGAATTAAGCTATTTATCTTTATATTAGGAAGTTAAGAGACAGTAAGCGCGGAAGCGCCTTATATATATATATATATATATATATATATATATATATATATATATATATATATATATATATATATATATATATATATATATATATATATATATATATATATATATATATTTATGTGTGTGTATTTCACTAGAATCTCGTGAATATTGTAAGTATCATTAGTCTGACTACGAATCTAAAACAGGAAGCAGGGGAGCACCCTGACACTTACGAGTATATATATATCAACCCATCTTCAGAGGGTAGATAAATATAGTTGTGAGTGCTTTGTTTCCTATTTCCTCTTAGTATATCAAAATAATTATATATATATATATATATATATAAATTTATTTATTTATATATTTGTATATGAGTATTTATTCCAAGAAAGATTTATACATAATTAAATTGTAATTTTTCCTTTCCTTTTGTGAAGTTTGCGTCACCTGCCCCTGCCTGATTGTGTTTGATGACCAGGCAGACAGGTCTTAGAACCGGTATTGTAAAAGGGCATTTGTTGTTTTCCAGGATTATATTACTATTCTTTATTTGTATATTACATAATGATATAATGTTAGTGTAGTGTTTGTTTATTTATATATTATATATGTATATATATATATATATATATATATATATATATATATATATATATATTATATATATATATATATATATATATATATATATATATATATATATATATATATGTATATATATATCACACATGTACACACACAAGTACAAAATGAAACCGATCAGGAGACGGGAAGTTACGAGCTTTGGGCTCTTTCTCGTAAGCACAATTAGGTAATTACACACACACACACACACACACACACACACACACACACACACACGCACACACACACACAGGCACATGGACAAGGAAATGTTCAGAAATATTTATGTAACCTATGTGAGGCCAAAACTCGAATATGCAGCCCCCTTTTGGAATCCGCACTTGAAAAAGCACATAGCTAAGCTTGGAAAAGTTCAAAGACATGCCACGAAACTGGTGCCAGAAATACGCAATCTCAGTTATGATGAGAGGCTGAGGGAATTAGACTTACCATCACTCGAAGCTAGAAGAGTGAGGGGGGATATGGTGAGAGTCTTTAAATTCCTTCATGGTTATGATAGAGTGGATAGGGATCGATATTTTGATATGGCTGGCTCTAGAACTAGAGGTCATAGTTTGAAGCTTCGTAAGAAAACTTCTTCGCAGGATGTAAGGAAATACTTTTTCAGTGTAAGAGTAGTTGATAATTGGAATTGGCTAAGCGAGGAGGTAGTTAATGCTATCTCAATCCATAGTTTTAAGGACAGGTATGATAAGTATCACTAAGTATAAAATGGAAGCGATGAGGAGACGGGAAGATACGAGCTTTGGGCTCTTTCCCGTAAACACAATTAGGTAATCACACACACACACACACACACACACACACACACATACACATATATATATATATATATATATATATATATATATATATATATATATATATATATATATATATATATATATGGAGAGAGAGAGAGAGAGAATGTATGAATGTGCACTTAAATTAATTTGGCCCACCGATACCATAAATTTTTCCAAATTTCCAGATATCGTTGACGAAGCGTTCTTATCCTGCTTCCTGTTGGTTTTAAGAGAAACTATACACGACCGCCAGTCCAGATTAGCTATTAACCTCCGTTAGGAATTAAAATGGCTAATTACTATGTATAGGAGTAATCTTGTGTGTTTTTTATAAGGTCGGCAGAGAATATCTACGAAATTTAGTGTATCCATTCTACGTTTCTCTTTTAATGAGCATTATTCCTTGGCACACACGCGCATACATACATACACACGTGCGCAGCAAGGCAGAAATTATTGCCGGAAGATATAGATATTATTATACTCGTCACCATTACATCTAATGGAGGACTCACTAAACCTATATAGTTTACATGTCCTTTTACGTGGCCACCACTATCCCCTCCTTTTCCCTATTGTTTCTGGGGGAAATGATGCAATAGAAACCACAGTGGGGGAAGTTAAGCTCGGGATATATGAGCCAGGCACTGATCTAATGAGCTACGAAGTTTAAACCCGACTTGAGCGATTCAAAATACTTCAAATTTATTCAAAAGATGCATTGGAGTAAGGCCAAAAAAAGGGGCAAAGTCAAACAATGTACTTGAAAGAGAACTTCACGAAGGAGGCATAACCTTTAATTTCTAAACTTCCTTTGTCGAGAAATAACACAGATGCCAGAACAGCATTGCTAATTTATTAATAATTGTAAAAAGAACTTTTTTGATGCTGAGAAAGAAACATAAGTTATAATTACGTTATTCCGACCCTTGTTTACACCTCGTATATCTGCCATTTCCAGTGGTTGGGAAAATAGCTAACGTTGATTTTTGCTTGTAGAAAGAAATTTTGTCATTCATCTTACAATAATCAGCGCGAACTCTGAGTTTCTCAAGCAGTTATTGTTCTTGACTACACACACTTTCACTGCATTTCTGTCCTTCGTATGACAGTCTTGTAATCTTACAAGTCAACAGTAAGCATTGCATTCCCGGAAAGGCTGTGGTATAAGGTTACGAGCTTTAAATAGAATGTTCGAAAACTGATCCTCTGCTGATCCCTTTTACGAGATTATTTTCGCTCTGTCGCGACCTAACTGAAGATGTAGTAGGAAGAGGAAGTGGTAAGAAAAAGAAGGAAGTACACAATGACACGATTTGTTTTTACTAGCACGAAAGGCTTATGTCTAGGCATGTATGTTTACTTTCTTTATCCACACATTTGGACCATAGTTGCCTAACTAGTAGGATGCTTACGTTGGGAAGTGACGGCCCTGCGTTCAAGCCTATGGTGGGGCGATAGGAAGTGCTTCCAGTCTTAATACCCCAGCGCACCTGTCCCTCACACTTTAACCCTCTGTAACTCTATGCCCTCCCTTATTTTTTCTTCGTCCAAAGCCCATAAGGTTTTTCGCTCTCGAAAGACTAACAAGACATCCGGACCCGATGGTATCCCTACTAGGTTGCTTAAGTAGTGTACTAATGAATTGGCTCCCATGCTTTGCCGTCTTTTGCGACTCATTCTCAAGTATCTATCCTTCATCTTGGAAGCATGCTCTAGCTCAACCTTTTCCTAAGAAGAGTGACTGTTCTCTTCATTCAAACTACTGACCTATTGCCCTTACCATGCTATTGCTGAAGTACTCGAAACTTTACTCACTTCTTGAAACGTCTTGAATCTAGCTCTCTTATCTCGGAACACCAATACGGCTTCTGCAAGTCAAGATCCATTGGTGACCTCCTGTCCTATACTACTCAAGTATGGTCATCTCTGAGGAACTGTGGGGAATCCTTTGTCGCCAAGGCTTTTGAAAGAGTCAGGCACAAGGCTCTGTTGGCCAAACTCCCTGCTTATGGCTTTACCCCTTCTCTCTGTTCTCTGATTTCCCGTTTTCTCTCTGACCGTTTTATATTTGTGGTTGTTGACAGTGCAACATTTAGTGCATTCCCTGTTACCAGTGGTGTTCCAATGGCTCTGTTCTTTCACCTACTCTGTTCCTTCTCTTCATCAATTATCTTCCTCTGTTCCAATCCTCGTTTTCATGCCTTTGCCGATGATTTTACCCTTCACTTTTCCTCTTCTTTTTCTTCACAACCTTCATCTGCTACTCATAATTAGTCTCTTATCACACACTCAACTCCGATTTGCAGAGGGTATATCTGAGTTGGGCATCCAAAATTTAATGCCTCCAAGGTACAGTATCTGACTATCTCTTTAGTTTCTCCTCCTGATAGCCCTATTGCCTTTTAAACTAACGAAATTTACCCTCTTAATTCCATTAACATAATAGGAATCCAGATAGCCATTAGCTTGTCTTGGAGGAATCACATAATTCAAATTTATAAATCTGCATCCAAAAAATTGGGGGTTCTGTTTCGTTTTCGTCATTGCTTTTCCTCTTGACGTACTTAAACTCTATAAAGGTCTTATCTGTCCCTGCTTAGAATACTGCTCGCTCATCTGGGGTGCTTCTTCTCATACTTTTAAGGCAGTCAGACTCATCAATGACCTTTCTCGTCTTTTAATCTGGATTCTCTTTCTCTTCACCATAAGTTATCATCCCTTTCTCTTTTCTATCGCTACTGCTTCCATTGCTGCTCTGATAAGGTGGCGAGTTGTATCCCTCCCCCATTGCCGAGGCCTCGTAACATTTTCCAAGTGGCCACGTCTCACAGGTACTGTGTGGAGATTTGTAGCTCGCGTATTGATCGGTGCAGGGACTGCTTCTTGTCTTCCACTTCCATACTCTGGAACTCTCTTCCCGCTTCTGTCTTTCCTCATTCTTATAACCTATCTTCCTTCAAAAAGCAGATTTATCGTCATCTCAGGGCCTAATCCTGCCATATATCTAGATTCTCAGGACTTCGACTGTATTGGTGCCTTGGCCTTTGAGGGTAATTTTTTGGCCTGTCCCGGTGTCTCACTCATAAAAAAAAAAAAAAAAAAAGCTTCAAGCCATCTCTCTCCACCTTCAAATGGAGACCAATAATGGCATAAAAAGAAGAAGAAGAAGGAAAGACCTGATCCGCACATCTATATTGGTTCCAACCCGGGAGAGACGAGACGTGTTAGTCTAATAACTGTGGAATCCATACAAATATGTCCTGTTTACATCGGCTCTTATCAGTCAGTTGTGGCCGATAGAGAAATGTCTTTACCTTTGTACATACGAATAGAAATTATTGTGTGTACTGTAGGTATATGGGGTCGCTATCATTCGAGGACTTGTTTACAGTCACTTGATTTTCTGCTGGTTATCAGACCAAGTGACTTTGATTATATATTGGAACCATTTGAGCAGCATACAAAAGTACTGCAGTTTGAAGTACTTTGTTTGTCTACTCTTACTTCAAATCTATATTACATATTTACTGATATATTGCTATCCAGCACATCAATATCCCCAGTCATTTTCATATAGAGAAAATAGGAGTTGCCACCTATGCTATACCACTCCTGGGTGAGGGATAACTTTGTCGGAGCCCTCCCCTTGTAATAAATTTTAATGCCGGTTTGCTCTGGTTAATAATGACTCAGAATTATGAATTGGATCCGAAACTTATGGTGTTTGCGATATCGATTATCTAATGGAATCAGCTTTACATATCCTCCTGAAAGTGCATCAAATCGAGGTATATATATATATATATATATATATATATATATATATATATATATATATATATATATATATATATATATATATATATATATATAATGGTATTTTAATTTCATTCCTGTATATATATTCTATGTACACTTTTTAACTTTGTGTGCATATATACGAGTACTCGTGTGTGCGTTTGTGTATAGTGTATCCATTATATATTGTTTTACAGTGTTATTTTAGCCACTTCTACCACTGCAAAAACTACTATTATCCTGATATTGTTATTATTAATTAATTAATTAAACCAATTTAACATGACAAACTCGAATGTGACTTCCCTTGAAGAAGAGAAAAATGTAAATATTTTGGTTAATATTCTCGGTTGCTGTTCGTCCTTTTAATGTCTTTTGGGACTTCCCTTTGGCGAGAGAGAGAGAGAGAGTATGAATCATCATGAGCTTCTATGGCTCCAGCAGTCAGGTGCCACATAGTCTGTTCCATTATATTAGCGATTATTTCAGTCGTGGGGAATTCAGAGAAGCAAAACTGGACCAGAATTTGAAGAAAGATATAGATATTTCATTCAATACTATTCATTGTAGCCATCTAACTTCTTTGGTCACTTCATGGGGTAGCCATTGTCACTGTGAAACCTTATTTTCTATGAATGGAAAACGGCTCTATCTCGTCTGTCTTCCATCACATTTCTTTTTTTTTTCTAAGTCAAGAAGTCTTAGTTGTGTTCTCTCTTTACCATGTGTAAAAAGGGTAGTTATTGAAACACTTTCTCCAAAGATCAACAGAAAAGCCGGTGCCACTTCGTTTGGAAGGGCTCAGCAAAATTTAGGCCTCTTTCACACTGGCGTGCCACGTGCGACGTGCCACTTGAGTGTGAAAGAGGCCTAAATTGTGCTGGGCCCTTCCAAACGAAGTGGCACCGGCTTTTTTCTTTAGTCTATGCACATGAGGAGCTTCAGTAGTAATGGTTCAAACTAATAACAATGTTATTCTGTCAATTGGTGTGAGTAGCACCTCTCTTTTTATATTATTTGGAAACATGAAACTGGGAGTATATTTTGAGAAAATAGTTAATGTCATTCTTAGGCCTATGGATTTGAGCCCTGTGAACCGAAATGACTGCTCTTAAATTTTGCCGGTTAGTGAGATATTTATGAGGCTGTATGATTGCTTATAGGATCTCTAGTAATTTGTGGATTTTTTAAAAGAATAATCCAGACGATGTTACTTTGACTTAGGCCCGATTTCTTAAACAGTATACACCTAGGATACCATATTGTTAGTTAGCTAGACACACACAAATGGATATCATAAACGCATCTAACGCAGTTCTATGTATGGCTAGGATCCCGCGTCAGATGCGTTTATGAAATCCATTTGTGTGTCTAGCTAGCTAACTAACAATGTGGTATCCTAGGTTTACACTGTTTAAGAAATCGGGCTTTAAACAAGAAAAGACATTGGCTTCGAGATGGAATAAAAAAAAAAAGTTTGGTCATGGAAGTTGAATGACTATAAAAACACTTAAGCCGTTTAATGGAATGAATGAATACAAAGGAATGAATGGACCCAGTAGATGAATGGATTTTCCTGTACAGTTGGCCTAATCCTAATCTCTAGTTCTGATGAAGAGGAGAAAGTGAGTTGTGTTGATTCTATTTACATAGGATGCTGGTTTGCTAAAAAGGGCAAGTGCAAAAGAGAGAGAGAGAGATCAGTTGAAGGTTTTCATCCCTAGCGAGAAATGCTATTTTTTTTTTTTCCAGTTGCTTCTTAAGAGTTTGGTACAGAATCTCAGAACAGAGTTGGACTACTATGAGGGTGTATGTTTAGCTCCCTGGAATGAACGTGGGATTTTATGACAGTGAGAGGGGGCTGACTACTTTTTTTTTTTTTTTTTTTTTTTTTTTTTTTTTTTTTTATAAATTCTCGACCCACCGATGGGTGGAACAGGTCATGGAGGACTTGTTGGGGGCTGACTTGAGCGAAGGAGAAGGGAGAGAGAGGGTAGATAAGGGATGTAGGTCGCTTGGGGGAGGAGTTTGAACTCGGTGGCGTGATAGAATCCTGTGAAAACCGATTTCTTCTTCAACTCCTCCGCCTATGCTATTAACGTTTTTGTATACAACATTTTGAACCATCATTATCGTAGCTGGTTATATAATATCAGGACAGTCAGGGATATAAGGAGAACCAACGCAAGACAGAGTAGTGGGCTCTTTATTCAGAGAACAAACAGATGCAGGTTCAAAGATGATTACTATTAAAGGGCCAAAACACTAGAACAATATTCCAGAACATCTTAAAAATTCATCCTCCTTCACAGCTTTCAAAGACACACTACATAGTTTTCTTTTGGACAAATAGTTACTGCTCACACACGAATCAAACTTAATGATTTAATGCAATTTCCCTTAACACTAACCATTCTATATGTAAATTGATATCGCCTTTGATCTCTTAAGTTAAGAACTCATTATTTTCAATGTAAGGAATACAAATATGGTAATGATACCGGTAATAACGATCCTGTACCGAGTGGTATTATTACTACTTTATTATTAACTTTATTGTTAACAATTTTATTACTGTATGATTATTGTTATTATAATTTTTATACGTATCTGCTAACTCAAGGTCATCTTCATTTTCTTGGAAAGCTACATTTCATTTCACTGTATGTATTGCCTTCTTACTTATTAGTTCAATTACATGTCTACTTATAAGTGTCCTCTTAGTTTTGTAAAAGAATAGCCATTGTAAAATTGAAATAAATGTTTGTTTGTTTGTCCTCCTCCTCCTCCTCCTCCTCCTTTCCTTCCTTTTCTTTGGCAGATCTAGCAATATGATGAGGTAACTTAAGTATATTTGAAATTAATAAAGTTAACTCATACCATTTTGAGTAACACCGCTTTTAGCTCGACCAGCAAGGTTTGTACTTGGATGGATGTCTATTGTGGGATGCCAGATACCGCTCACAGCAGTCAGAAATAAAGCAAACAGAATTTTAGGATTTATCTCAAGAAGCATTAGCAATAGGACGGAAAAAGTTATTTTGCAGCTCTATCTTGCATTAGTTAGGCCCCATTTAGATTATGCTGTGCAATTCTGGTCACCCTATTATAGAATGGAAATTGAATCCTTGGAGAGAGTGCAGCGAAGAATGACCAAGATGATACACAATATCAGAAATCTACCATATGAGGACAGATTAAAAAAACTTA
>JAXCGZ010017058.1:7500-17500 GCA_037179515.1 Halocaridina rubra | reverse complement strand
CCAGGTCATGGCCTTCTTGTTAACGAAAACCAGTTTAGCTTCTTATTGCGTAGACGCATTCTCTCTCTCTCTCTCTCTCTCTCTCTCTCTCTCTCTCTCTCTCTCTCTCTCTCTCTCTCTCTCTCTCTCTCTCTCTCTCTCTCTCTCTCTCTCTCTCATACACACCCACACACACACTTGATCATATCATACCATATTATGACAGTAGTGTCGCCTGTTCGTTAAATTACCCCTATTCAGTTACGCAAGCTGGTTAAATACACCATTGCCAGCGACTGGCCATGGGTAATATAAAATATGACTTGTGTCAAGGTGAGTAACCTCCAAAAGTTAAATAATTCCGTATATTGTTTAATAAGGTTAGAATAGGTTAGGCGACTTGCCCTATGAGAATGATTACCTTGAGAACCAGGAGGACTGATGTTAAAATGCATAAAATTAGGCCGCTTTCACACTAAAGTGGCACGTCGCACGTGGCTTGCCACGTGGCACCCTAGTTGAAAATGAACGTCCGGAAATATATGAAACCTTTCAAACAGAAGTGGCGTGACACATCCCATGTGGCACGTGCGGCACATGGGGCATGTCACGCCACTTCTGTGTGAAACGTTTCATATATTTCCGGATGTTCATTTTCATCTGGGGTGCCACGTGCGGCGTGCCACTTTAGTGTGAAAAGGTCCTAATTTTATGCATCTCAGACCATTTGTGTCTTAAAGATGGCGTTTGTTGCCTCAATACTTATTCCCGCTATTTATTTTTTTTACGCGTGTATGTAATTTGCCTTCCTCTGAAAATGAATTACTTATTTGATATAACCTGAAGTTGGCGAGGTATAATAATATTTCGGCTTATTTTTGCATATCGTTTTATTCAATATTTTTACTTGTCAAGTGATTTAAGGCGCCTATGAATATAGTTTCTAATTATGGGTACGTACAAAACCTAATTGAATATCGATATTAGTAAATAAATGTTGCAATTGACCAAGGGTAGCCATATATATATATATATATATATATATATATATATATATATATATATATATATATATATATATATATATATATATATATATATATATATATATATATCACGTCTAGAAGCATTATTTCAATGCTTTTACTATTACTAGTACTATTATTAATGTCCAGGAACACTTTAAAAATTATATGTATGGTGATCATCATTCCCAAAATGCTAAACTTCCTTTTAGTAGGCCTATGGAGCTCCTTTCTTCCCCTGACTCAACGCTGGACGCAGGAGCCCTTTGTTAGCTTTTATATTTACTCTCTCTCTCTCTCACACTTTACACGTTAAATGGGTGAGGTATGTGGAGTTCGTGTAGGCCTACGATTCGAAAAGTGAGAGGCCTAAAGGAAAGCCTCGAAGGATTCCACCTATGCGGATATTTTTGAGGGAAATAAAATCTAATTGTCTTTTCTCTTAAAAATGTAAAGGTCGTTTGTTCATTGATACCGTATATTATATGATAATAATATTAATCATTAAAAATAAGATCAATAAATTTTTCATAGTAGTAATAATAATTATTATTATTATCATTATTATTATTATTATTGTTTCGGTTTTGCGTTAAGGACTCCCTTTTCTACCGAGGGCTAGGTCGGTTGCCTTCTTGCGAAGGACTTGTTTTGGCAGATGTTATCGTTACCCTGAGTGCATGCCCTTGCTAACCTCAGACCGTGACGGGACGCAAACCCTCGACCTGACGCCTCAAAGTCGCGGACGCTACAGCTTATTCACGTTGACTACTTAATAATAATAATAATAATAATTATTATTATTATTATATGCCCAAGTTTTTTTTTAAGTCATTGAGCGAAGAGCCCTTAATAATTTGAAAAGAGTATTGTATTTATGTCTTGTATTCAGTGTTGATGTTATGTATTCTTATCCTGTACATTATATTTTTTGTATCAAGCTGTTTAGCCCTTGTGATAAGGAGTGTATTTTCTCGACTATAGATTACAGTGTGCATTGACTAGTACAATACATTTCATTGAGTTTTTTTTTTTTTTATAAATGATAAGCCATTATCACCCATGGTCGCTTTGTAAGTTGTGTATGTTTACATGCATTCAACTTGCGCGCATCACGAAATGTCGAGATAAGATTTCGCACATGCCAAGGCTTGATAGTTACACTAATATCCTTTTAAATATACTTGCATGGAGTATGTGTGGCTGTTGGACCCTTATCAAAGGAGTCTCTACGTTCTGTTTATTATTATCATCACCATTATTATTATTATTATTTACTTCAAAGATCGCATGGCTTTGCTCTTGAAATATAAGTTCTCGTAGTGTACGAGTTCCTATGATTTGTTATTAGTTTCTTCTTTATAATTGTATAAAATGTGGCATTCAGTAGCAAAAATATTGCATCAGAGTAATCTGAGGATTGCGGAAGTAAATCAAAGGTTGGGGGGATTGATTGGGGCCTATGGCTACATGTCCCCCCCATATGATGTCATCAAGTCATGTGCCGATCAGTGTGGATGTGACTCACGTGTCTTATGCTGATACTTAAATGCGAAGATATCCTACACACCGCAGTACTTGAGAGAGAAAATACGCTCATGAATTAACAATAATAATTATAATAACCGTTTGTTGGTTGCATTTGCAAGTTTCAACACTTTCAAATGAGGGACATGTCATTCACCATTGCATTTCGGGGATGTCTTGAAAATATGGACACTATTTGGCACTACCTGGTAATTAGACGAAACCTTTCCCTTAGAAAGTCTCTCTCTCTCTTATATATATATATATATATATATATATATATATATATATATATATATATATATATATATATATATATATATATATATATATGATTCGGTTTTACGTCACGAACACCCTTTTCTACTAAGGGCTAGGACGGTTGCCTTCTTGCGAAGGACTTGTTTTGGCAAATGTTATCGTTACCCTGAGTGTTTGCCCTTACTAACCTCAGTCCGTGACTGGGCGCGAACCCTCGACTTGCCGAAACAGAGTCGCGGACGCTACCATTTTGCCGCGGAGACCTCGTGTGTGTGTGTATATATATATATATATATATATATATATATATATATATATATATATATATATATATATATATATGTGTGTGTGTGTGTGTGTGTGTCAGCCGTTCACGGGAACTTCTAATAATTATAATGAGAGGAGGGTCTTGCAGAAGTAAACCCTTACTTACAAGATTTGGGAATGTAATACGTATTTCTTATTCTTTATTCATTCGCCACCCTGTGTGTGTCCAATTCCCCATTCGAATGGGGATTAATAGTGACGCATTAGTACGCAAAGTTCTCTTAGAAAATTATGTATAGCACCGGATTGTGTCATAATTCGTCTCATTAGAATGGGGGTTACAGTTAGATTTCCTTTGTAATTGGAGTTTTTAGGAATGTTTTTTTTTTTCAGTGTTTCTAAAATTATAAGAAGTTCATTTATCAGTGGCACTGAACAATTACTAGTAGAAGTCAGTTGTAAAACGGAAACTAAGGTCTGTACAAATGGGTTTCAGGAGTCATGGTATAGACTCGTATTTGAAACTTTATTGACAGTAGCAAACCCTTTCGGGAATAATTTAAAAAGAACGTTTCCTAAATTTTGCAGAATCTGAGGAAGGAGGGGCTAGAATACTTCCTTTTTTTTTTTTTTTTTTTTTAAAGATTCGAATACTGGGTCTCTATTTTTGCTTTGACTCAGCCATTCCCCTTATAAGGGTAAAAATGGCTCATGTATATAGCTCAAGAAAGTACCACATCCCTCTATATTAATTTTAAAGACTACGTGTTCAGCCACCCTCCTATAAGGGAGAATATGGCTCTCGTATATAGATAATGCTGTTGATAAAGCCGACAACTGTAATGATTTCTCTCCTCATATTTGAACCTGCGGCAAAGTTGGCCGTACAAACGTTATTTTCGCTTCCTCAAGGACAAATTCTTTAATACCAAGAGTTTATAATGGAACATTTGAAAGTTCTCTCATTTGTTCTATTTAAACTGTATTGAATATTTTAATTCAATTCTTTTTGAGAAATGCAAATGTTATAATTTATTTGTTGAAAATCGAAATAATAACTTATTTTCTTGTCAAATTACAAGCCTGCTGCTTGCTTGTCCACTCCACGTCGACCTTTTGCCGCCTTTAGCTTGGGATGGTGCCAGATATGCAATAGAGAAGTAGTACATTGGAGAAAATAGTTAAAAATGAGGTTATATGTAATATTATATATGTAATAAGTATTGATAACTTTAAGTATTTTTATTCAAATAATATCCTCTTCTGCTAGGATGAATAAATAGTATATGCAATACACATATGAATATATATTTATGGCAAGAGCGAGAGTGACGTTTTACATCGGACCATCGCGTACACCAATGAGATCGTTGGGCAATGCTACGTCATGAATGAGGCTATCCTATGGACCAATGAATGTGTAGATTGTATGATGTCATCGCCATAAGTATTACGCAGACCAATCGGCGTAGGGAATAGTGATCAACGCCCACCGAAGTCACGCTTTGCCGGCTTCTTAACGTTGGGGCTTCCGGGGGTGGGGGATAGGGAAAACGCCCACTTCCCTTGACATATTCAAAACAATACGTTGAATAATTGCTAATTAGGAGTCGAATTTCGTCATTTATTGAGAGAAATCATGACTTGATATACCTTAAATTGGTACTCACAAGGTGCCGGCAACGTTTCTAACAAGCCAAGGTCGGAGGGAGAGAGGGAGAATCTATTTCTACCGCGGATGGGCTGTCATGAATCTTGGCTTTAGTCTTAGCTTCTCGATTTTTACCGGGAGTCTCTCGGGTGGCATTGAAGCTTGTAATGAGAGAGAAAAAAAAGAAAGTATGGCATTCATAAAAATCAGGCACATTAGGATATTAGCCAGAACTGTCTTCCCTTTTCCACCCCTCCTAACCCATAAAACGTTCCCGGTTTTTTTGTCTTATTGCCACGTAGCACCTACACGCTACCATGAAGTTGATAAAAAAAAAGGAAAAAAAAAACTTCGTTAATTCATTGTATTACTAAATTTAGTTAATATTGTTCACGTTAATTATGTATTCGGATTAAATTTGATGCAAGGTGATATAGTAAGTATCTCATGTAATTGAGACAACCATATTTGCTCTAATCTGGCAGCTGTCGTGTATGCTGGTGTGCCATATAGTAGGGAGTACCTTGTTTTCACTCTACATTTCTTGATTATATAGCTTTATTACTATTGTAGGTCCCATATGTTTAGAAATAGCTTATAGCTCAAGCTTATCCAGTCAGTGGTGAAGTTCTAAAAGATAAATAGATTTACCTTTAGATATGGAATGTTGATGTGGCATTGATGTGTAAAATACCTACAGGTGTTAGGAGAAACTCGCCGTTACACTTCTTCCCTTAGTCCTATCCGTATGGTTTCAATATTTTTGGAAGTTAGGGGAAGATAATTTAATATTTTGTAATTATTCGCTTTGAATGAGGTAAACTCAAACGCTAAATATGCTTGGGATGGCCAAACTTGTTCGAATTACGAACCTTAAACGATAGCCTTCATATATATATATATATATATATATATATATATATATATATATATATATATATATATATATATATATATATATATATATATATATATTGGGGGAGACTCAGTTCATTTTTTTTTTATGATTGTGACACCAGGACGGGCCAAAGAAAAATAATAAAATAAAACAGCCCTCATCGGGCCTGGGCACGAAGAAAACATAAAGAGAAACAGAGATTAAGAGTGTATTGACTTGTCAGATGTGAAGGGATAATAGATGTGTAATGAATATTCAAGAATATTCAGTGTTGATGTAGGCATAAAAAAAAGAACCATATCTAGTAAATACTTGAAAATCTTAAACTTTGGCTATTATATTCCTTTTATGTTAATTGTAATTAAAATTTAAATGGTAAAATATTTCCAGAGATCACATTAACAGAGCCGTATGTGGCTCGCGAGACGCGGTCTGGCCATTCGTGGTTTAGGGTACATTTAGGGCTTTTTAGTTAAATTCAGAAAGTTTTATTCATATCTCAAAACATAAAGATGCAAGAGTTAATAAGATTATTGCTGTTTCCTGAAGGTAATCCTATACATTATTTATATATAGTGGTGTCGTTTGTATATATATATATATATATATATATATATATATATATATATATATATATATATATATATATATATATATATAGAGAGAGAGAGAGAGAGAGAGAGATATATATATATATATATATATATATATATATATATATATATATATATATATAGAGAGAGAGAGAGAGAGAGAGAGAGAGAGAGAGAGAGAGAGAGAGAGAGAGTTCTAGCCTATAAGTAAAAGTTCAAGGTTATAAAAGTACAGTACTTGCCGAACTTTGCCGACGTAGCGTCTGGTTTTGTAATCTTACAATAAGATAAAAAAAAAATACCAGGTGAATCGATATGATTTCGCTTGAGTAGTAAAACCTTGCTATTATCACAGATTGGTGGGAGAGAGAGAGAGATTGTTGACATTCTCGTTGAATTTTCCCGTCCTTTAAAGTAAAAGGGTTGCCTTGACGGGGAGGCCCTGAACCAACATACCTGTTGCTCCCGGTCATCGTTCCATAATGGAGTGGTGAATTAGATGGTATAAGATGGAGAAAAAATACATTCTAGAGAGGAATCAGTTTTGTTTTACATGGATTTTGTTTCTGTAATTTAACTGATGAGATTTTAAGGACCCCTTTTTAAGAGTAGGAGGCTGTTCCCAAAATAAATTATACTGGCAAAAAAAAAAGATTAATAAAAAAATTATATATATATATATATATATATATATATATATATATATATATATATATATATATATATATATATATATATTTGTTCGGTGTTTATATTTAACAAGGATGTTGATATTGTCCGTAAACTTTAGGCAGACGGTATCAACATCTATGCCAGGTATTGTTTGTAAATACTGAAAGATTTTAATATACGAGAGAGAGAGAGAGAGAGAGAGAGAGAAATAATGGTTTACATTTTTAAGCTTGATCGTAAGTAATTTTCTGATTTGTTTTCCTAAGAATTAAGACCAGCTATAAGCCTAGAATATAAGGAAATAAAATATATAGAAATAACTATGAAGTAGATACAGTAATTCTAGTCTAGACTTTACTAGAAGAGAAAGAACACTGTGGCCCGATTTTTTAAACAGTGTAAACATAGGATACCATATTGTTAATTAGCTAGACACAAATGGATTTCATAAACACATCTGACGCGGTTCTGTGTATGGCTAGGATCCCCCCATTAGCTTGACACACACATGGATATAACGCATCTGACGCGGTTCTGTGTATGGCTAGGATCCCGTACAGGATCCTCGCCATACACAGAACCGCGTCAGATGCGTTTGTGAAATCCATTTGTGTGTCTAGCTAATGGGGGGATCCTAGCTATACACAGAACCTCGTCAGATGCATTTATGAAATCCATTTGTGTGTGTCTAGCTAACTAACAATATGGTATCCTAGGCTTACACTGTTTAAGAAATCGGGTCTTTATCGACCTTGGATGTTTGTATTTACTGATGAATTAACACTAGGAAAACATTTCTTGAAAACAGTGAAGTAGTCGTAGTAGCTTTTTCTTTTTCTTTTTTTTTACGCAGCTGGCATGTGTCTCCTTACATTGCAAGTGGTAGAATAGTGATATCGTGACTACATAATGATAGTGAAACAATTGCCAAAGATTGAGTACATGGTGGGGGAAGTATTATGACATATTATAATGGGCAGATGATGGAATACATCATTTTCATCGTTGATGCGCATATGACGAGGAAGGACTTTGCATTCACCATTGATATGTTTGTTCGTTTCCTCAAATTATTATTATTATCATCATTATTATTATTATTACTTTCCTTTCGTGACGTCGGCTACCCCCCAATTTAAGGGGGAAACAGCCACGGTATATGTATGTATGTATTATTATTATTATTGTATAAACAATTGACATGCCACGTATAAGCCAATACGCATACAAATACAAGCTAGTATAATCTTCTCTTCCAAATGAATGGAAATGAAAGGTGCAAGGCACTTACTTTTAAGAAATGATGAGCTTTGGAAAAAAAAAAGTAAGTCATATCAAGGAATACTGAGACAGCGTAAGAAAACCAAAACGCCACAAAGCCCAGGGAAGAATTTTCTTACCCGTAATCAAGCTGTTCTATTCAGCCATCTTTACCAATTACCGACATAATTTAGTAAACACAACCTTCTGACATTCCTTTAAAAAAAATAAAAAAATAAAAAAAAAAAAAAAATGCCTCCATATACAATTGCTGCAGTGGTTAACTAGTTTGAATTGTCAGCATGATGAGGTTGTCTGTTATTAAATAATAATCATGATTATTAGGTAAATGAGGACCGCCTTAGCGTAACCGGTAGATTGCTCGACTCGGGAGATGCTGGACCCAGGTTCGAGTCCATGTCTTGGGCGATAGGGAGGGGATCCAGCCTTAATTCCCTGGCTTCAATTCATCTGCGTCCACCCTCAAACGACGACTAATAGTGACGCATAAAATAAAAAAAATAAAAAAAAAAAAAAATATATATATATATATATATATATATATATATATATATATATATATATATATATATATATATATATATATATATATATATATTGTCAATTTTGATGATATGAACACATACTTAGAGACAATCACATGTAGCAGTATTGTTGTGAAATAGATTTCAGAATGCTTTTCGCATCAGAATGTAATCTAGTTTTATATTAATTAGCAATTTAGTGGAATAATGCACCAGTTGCATAGTGGCTTGAGATAGCATTTAACTGGATACTTGACAGTAATTGTTATAATTTATTTGAGTAATTACTTATGTAAGGATCCTTATATGTGTCACAACAAATCCCCATTTAAATGAGAATGACCATATACACGTTGGAGCTGGGGAATTAAGGCTTAATGCTCTTTAATGGGCTCAAACCACGGCATTTCTTCCTGATTTTCGCTCTAACCTCTGGGATACTGCAGCGCCCCCCCCCCCTTTTTGGGGGGGGGGGAATTCCTATGTATTCACCCGTCCACAGTGTTCCTAGAGGTCCGCGACTCTGAGGCGTCAGGTCGAGGGTTCGCGCCCCGTCACGGTTTGAGGTTAGCAAAGGCATGCACTCAGGGTAACGATTACATCTCCCAAAACAAGCCTTGTGCAAGAAGGCAACCGGCCTAGCCCTTGGTAGAAAAGGGAATCCGTGACGTAAAACCGGAACATCGCCTGCATATGCCTCCGAATGCGTTGTATTTAGCTTGTAACAGGACACCCACAGTATCTTATATAAATATATATATATATATATATATATATATATATATATATATATATATATATATATATATATATATATATATAACATGATAAGTGTGAAAAACTCTTTGGATTTAATTTTTTTTTTCATGTGAGAGCAGGGGATCACTCCTAGTAACCCTGTAATCATGATTTTAATGTCTATGCCTATGTTATTTTACCTAAGGAATCATCTAAAACTAACTTATATGCTTTATCTTTATTTCTGGTCCAGTATTAACATTTTGGCCGCCAGGTAATATAGATTTAGCAATATATCCACTACCAGTGTCTGTTCCCAATAACATATTCAAGAAATTCAACAAAACTAACATGCTTGCTCTATTTGTAGCAGCATAATTAACAAAAGATAAAAACGCAACAGTGACTGCCATGATGGATTTTGACATTTTTACCATCGCAAAAATTATATCCCATTCTGATACCAAACTCATGTTAATATATTTAACCCAAGGGATTTTCTGAGACTTAAGGTCGCTTTCACACCACAGTGGCACGTCGCACGAAGAGTGATGCCTATCATACAGCTCGTGGTATGGCAGTAA
>JAXCGZ010017058.1:0-2500 GCA_037179515.1 Halocaridina rubra | reverse complement strand
TCCATCTAACTGGTTTTAAGCAGTGCATAAATATTTTTGACTAGCATTTACATAAACGAAGACACCTAATGCGTTTTTATTAGCTTTAATCAGCATTGTACTTCATAGAGAATCTCATCTAGATATATCCAGATTTAACCAGAAAATTGACCAAAAATCTAACATTAGTGATAGTATTTAATAATAATAAGTGTAATAATAATAATAATTATTATTATTATTATTATTATTATTATTATTATTATTATTATTATCATCATCATCATCATCATCATCATCATCATCATCATCATTCGGCGCCTCGGTAGCTCAGTGGTAGAACGCTAGAGGAGGGGGGAATCCAGTCAGAATCAAGCTGTCTGTGTCCACCCTTATTCATGGAGACTAATTGTGACACCTAAAACCGTGGTTTTTAATAAGCTGATGATCCGGTGCTACGTCACATACTCCCCTTTTATAGTAAGGGCTAGGACGGTACTTCCTTACGAAGGACTTTGGCTTTGATATAGTGCGCCTGTTACCCGGAGTGAATTTCATATGTGACCTAAGAACCAGGGCACCAGGAAAACATCAAGACAAAGAAAAGGTAAAAGTTTAAGGACTAGGCATAAATAAGGGAATGATACACGACAGGAAAAGAACAGACTAAAAGAATAGTCGAAGTAATAAGGACATAGAGACGTGGCAGAATTGGGCCTAAGATGAGGGTAGATCCCCGTTTTGAGGGAAGATAGGTAATACGTATTAAGAAAGACTGAAGGAAGGAGAGAGTTTCAGATTCTTGAGGTGGATGGGAAGAAGCAGGCGCTGCACCGACCAATCCGCGAGCTACAAATCTCCCCATAGTACCTGTGAGACGAGGCCGCTGTTATAATTATTATTATTAGTAGTAGTAGTTGTAGAAAATATATTAGAATTGCCCAGAATATCCTTATCGCATCACACCGCATCTTAGCCCCCAAAACTATCACTATATTTTGGGATAAGAGGTTCATACTCCCTATGTTAATAGGTGAGGATGTGTGAATCAAGATAAGTCCTTCTCAGAATAAAGTTTTTAGATCAGTCCTTACGGAATTTGTGACTTGAACATATCGCTCATTTTACGTTCATAATACCAGATATAGATCATATTACTGTGCTCTTGTTTTGAAGATTTACAAGTACCCTCACTCGACTGACACTGTACTGATGTTAATGGCCAGTTTCATGGGCATTTATTCACGTCGCCTTATGTTTTAATCATTTATGTTGCTCTCATCCAAACCTGGGATTAGGTAGAGATTAGCAACCCCATGGTTGAGATCATCAAGAGACGGCACCAGGCAGTGGCTGCCTTTTGAAGCATGCGACAATGCATTCCATAATATTCATTTTTTTAATTTTGCTATTCATGATGTGATCAGGTAAAGAAGAGTAACCTCAGGATGCTGTATAGTTATCCTTATTTACTAGGCAAATTACGTAACCTAACCTAATCTAACAAATTATGGGGTTATTCATCTTTACCTGATTATAAATATGTGTTCGTAGTATAACAATCATGAATATTGAAATAGGAAAAAATCCATACTTGAAAGAGCATTATCGTTTGCTCGAAAACGCAGCCGCTGTTGCGACCATGGGGTCGCAAATCTTTTCCCTGCTCCCAAGCCTGAGCTTTTGCAGACAACTATGCTATTATTGTCTCTATCTGCTGAGTTGATAGGTTATATCACTAACCTGTCTCATATTCTAAGGCAGAGTTTCTCTATGAATCATCTCTGATATTCAAAGGTTCTTCTGGACATAAACCAAGTGCTTACGAAGATGCTACTTTATTCCCATGGCCGGGAATAAAGGCCTGATTTCTTAAACCGTGTAAACCTAGGATACCATATTGTTAGTTAGCTAGACACACAAATGGATTTCATAAACGCATCTGACGCGGTTCTGTGTATGGCTAGGATCCCCCCATTAGCTAGACACACAAATGGATTTCATAAACGCTTCTGACGCGGTTCTGTGCATGGGTAGGATCCCGTACGGGATCCTACCTATACACAGAACCGCGTCAGATGCGTTTATGAAATCCATTTGTGTGTCTAGCTAATGGGGGGATCCTAGCCATACACAGAACCGCGTCAGATGCGTTTATGAAATCCATTTGTGTGTCTAACTAACAATATGGTATCCTAGGTTTACACGGTTTAAGAAATTAGGCCAAAGTGTCTTGTAAAAATTCACAGGTTAGGTTAAACTTTTTCCTGTGACTTTTTCTATTTTCCTGTGACTTTATTACCTGGATTCTTTTTTTTCCAAAGGGGTTTTGGCTGGTAAATGTTGCTGTTAGTAGACCATATTATCTTCTGTCATTTATTAGCTGTAGAAACGTTTCTTTAACTAGCCTTTTAATTTTGATATAAGAGTTTGTCCTCAGGATCTGGCAATCTGTCTGTACGTTAATTTGCTCGCTTATTGATGACTTCTGATTCTCTCTCTCTCTCTCTCTCTCTCTCTC
>JAXCGZ010017057.1:157500-164615 GCA_037179515.1 Halocaridina rubra | reverse complement strand
GCCTTTCAAACTACTTTTATTCTGTGCTTTCCCCTCTTGGTATATCTGATCATTCTATGATCTCAATCTCTTCCATTTTCACTCCCCCTTCACCAATCTCTCCTACTCAACGCCGCCTTTGGCACTTTGAGCATACCCAACATGATTATGTGCGTAATTTCCTCTTTTACTTTCCTTGGGATGACTACTGCTTTCGGTCCTGCAACCTGGATCAGGTAGCTCTAAAAGTTGATGAGATCATGACTGCGGGAATGGAGGCGTACATGCCCTCTTCTACAAAAACTTTCTCTCCCCCTAAGCCATGGTTTAACCGTGCCTGCTCCATGGCTATCCAGGCCAGGAATCGGGCACACCGATCTTACCAAGCCTCTCCTTCCGATTTAACTTGCTCTGCTTTTATTGTAGCTAGGAATCGATGTACTCCTCAAATTCAAAGGATTAAGGCTTCCTTTAGGTCCATAGACAAAAACCTCTCCAGAGACTTCTGTAACTTAAGCTTTCCCCCTCACATTCGTTCTGATGGTTCTATAGCTTGCTCTCCCACTGACAAAGCCACTCTCTTTAGCTCTCATTTTTCTGCCAACTCTTTTATAAATGATTCCAGCTCACTTGTTCTTCAATCTTTACCCCTCTCGAACCTATGCCATCCCTTATCCTTTCTTCATGCAAAATTCATAAGGTTCTTCCCTCGTAAAGATGAACAAGTCATCTGGTCTCGATGGTAAGGTTCCTTAAGGAGTTTGCAGATAAACTGGCTCCCGTGCTTTGCCGTCTTTTTCGCCTCATTCTGTCGACCAGTGTTTATCCTTCATCTTGGAAGCATGCTCTAGTTCAACCTGTTCCTATGAAGAGTGACCACTCTATTCCTTCAAACTACTTTCCTATTGCCCAAACCTCCTCTATTGCAAAAGTTTGCAAAACTTTGCTCAATGCTCACTTCTTGAAACGCCTTGACTCTAACTCACTTATCTCTGATCACCAGTACGGCTTCCGCAGGGCATGATCCACTGGTGATCTGCTTTCTCATCTTACTCATGTATGGTCATCTTCTCTGGGGAACTATGGGGAATCCTTTGTCGTTACCCTTGATATTTCTATGGCTTTTGACAGAGTCTGTCACAAGGCTCTGTTGGCCAAACTCCATGCTTATGGCTTTACCCCTTCTTTGTATTCTCTCATTTCCAGTTTTCTTACTGACCGTTTTATATCTGTAGTTGTTGATGATGCGACAACTATCCCTTTCTCTCTTACCAGTGGTGTTCCACAGGGATTTGTTCTTTCATCTACTCTGTTAGTTCTCTTCATCAATGATATTCTACAATCCCTATCTCCCTCTCTTCTCCATGCATTTGCCGATGATTCTACCCTTCACTTTACCTATGCATTTTCTTCTCAACCTTCTTCTGCTACTCGTAATCAGTCTCGTATCACTCTTCCTTCTACTCTAAACCCCGATTTGCAGAGTGTATCTGAGTGGGGCACTCAAAATTTAGTTAAATTCAATGCCTCTAAGACAGTTTCTGGCTATCTCTTTATTTTCTTCCCCTCCTGATAACCCTATTGTCTTCAAAACCAACGAAATTTACCCTCTTAATTCAATCAACATATTAGGAATCTATATAGCCCTAACTTGTCTTGGAGGAATCACGTAATCCAAATATCTAAATCTTTATCCAAAATATTGGGGATTTTGTTTCGTTTTCGTTATTACTTTTCCTCTTTTCAGTTACTTAAAATTTATAAAGGTCTTATCCGTCCCTGCTTAGAATACTGTACACACATCTGGGGTGCTTCTTCTTATACTTATCTCCTTGATAGGGTTTAATCTAAGGCAGTCAGACTCATTAATGATCCTTCTCTTACTTCTAATCTGGAGTCTCTCTCTCTTCGCCTAAGGTATCTTCCCTTTCTCTTTTCTATCGCTACTACTTCCATTGCTGTTCTGATGAGTTGGTAAGTTGCATCCCTTCCCCACTGCCGAGGCCACGTAAGAATCTCCAAGCGGCTTCATCTCACAGGTACAGTGTGGAGATTTGTAGCTTGCGGATTGGTCAGTGCAGCAACTGCTTCTTCCCATCTTTCTCCAGACTCTGGAACTCTCTTCCTTCCTCTGTCTTTCCTTAATCTTACGACCTATCATACTTCAAAAAACATATCTATCATCATCTAAGGGCCTAGTCCTCCATATCTCTGGGTCCTCTGTACTTTGACTGTATTTTCAGTCTGTAGTTATCCTTTGTGTGATGCTACCTCATCTCTGCCTTGTCCATAACCTTTTTCTTTTCCTTAGTCTTTGTATTTTCTCGTGCCCAAGCCTTTATTTATGAGGGCAGTTTTCGCCTGTCCCGGTGTCACACTCGTAAATATATATATATATATATATATATATATATATATATATATATATATATATATATATATATATATATATATATATATATATATATATATATGTGTGTGTGTGATTACCTAATTGTGATTACCTAATTGTGTTTACGGGAAAGAGCCCAAAGCTCGTATCTTCCCGTCTCCTGATCGGTTCCATTTTATACTTAGTGATACTTATCATACCTGTCCTTAAAACTATGGATTGAGATAGCATTAACTACCTCCTCGCTTGGCGAATTCCAATTATCAACTACTCTTACACTGAAAAAGTATTTCCTTACATCCTGCGAAGAAGTTTTCTTACGAAGCTTCAAACTATGACCTCTAGTTCTAGAGCCAGCCATATCAAAATATCGATCCCTATCCACTCTATCATAACCATGAAGGAATTTAAAGACTGTCACCATATCCCCCCCCTCACTCTTCTAGCTTCCAGTGATGGTAAGTCTAATTCCCTCAGCCTCTCATCATAACTGAGATTGCGTATTTCTGGCACCAGTTTCGTGGCATGTCTTTGAACTTTGTGTGTGTGTGTGTGTGTGTGTGAATCATTATTTACCCCGACCGGGACGCGAACCTAGGATTTATAATTACTAAGTCAAGGCGCTATCAAGTACACACCACAGAAGGTTAAAAGGAATCCAACCTTATAGCTTATATCTGCTATACTTAGGAATGAACGCATTCTATTTGAATGCCACTATGTTCATATTACAGATTCCCCAACTTAACTCGTGGCTTTATTTTCGCATTTAATTCAATTCCCAATCTCATTCGTGTCATGCAATTACCATATAATCACATTACATATGTGAAAACATGAATCATTATTAACCCCGACCGAGACTCATACCCAGGACTTATAATTACTAAGTCAAGGCGCTACCAACTACACCTAACAGAAGGTGAAAGGGAATCCAACCTTATAGCTTATATCTACTATACTTAGGAATGAACGCATTCTATCTGAATGCCACTATGTTCATATTACAGATTCCCCAACCTCACTCGTGGCTTTATTTTCGCATTTAATTCAATTCCCAATCTTATTCGGGTTATACAATAACCAAATAACCACATTACATATGTGAAAACATGAATCATTATTTACCCGGACCGGGTCTCGAACCTTAAGACTTATAATTACTAAGTCAAGGCGCTACCAACTACACACCACAGAAGGTTAAAAGGAATCCAACCTTATAGCTTATATCTGCTATACTTAGGAATGAACACATTCTATCTGAATGCCACAATGTTTATATTACAGATTCCCCAACCTCACTCGTGGCTTCATTTTCGGGGTAAATAATGATTCATGTTTTCACATATGCATATATATATATATATACACACAGACACACACACACACACACACACACACACAAACACACACACATATATATATATATATATATATATATATATATATATATATATATATATATATATATATATATATATATATATATATATATATATATATATATATATATATATATATATATATATATATATATATATATGAATCATATTTTGTTCCGACCGGGACTTGAACCTAGGACTAATAATTACTAAGTCAAGGCACTACCAACTACACACCACAGAAGGTTAAAAGGAATGCAACCTTATAGCTTATATCTGCTATACTAGGAATGAACGCATTCTATCTGAATGCCACTACGTTCATATTACAGATTCCCCAACCTCTCTCGTGGCTTCATGTTCGCATTTAATTAAATTCCGAATCTCATTCTGGCTATTAAATAACCAAAATAAGCACATTATATATGTGAAAACATGAATCATTTTTTACCCCGACCGGGAATTGAACCTAGGACTTATAATTACTAAGTCAAGGCGCTACCAACTACACACCACAGAAGGTTAAAAGGAATTCAACCTTATAGCTTATATCTGCTATACTAGGAATGAACGCATTCTATCTGAATGCCACTATGTTCATATTACAGATTCCCAAACCTCGCTCGTGGCTTCATGTTCGCATTTAATTCAATTCCCAATCTCATTCGGGCTATAAAATAACCAAATAAGCACATTATATATGTGAAAACATTAATCATTTTTTACCCCGATCGGGACTTGAACCTAGGACTTATAATTACTAAGTCAAGGTGCTACCAACTACACACCACAGAAGGTTAAAAGGAATCCAACCTTATAGCTTATATCTGCTATACTAGGAATGAACACATTCTATCTGAATGCCACTATGTTCATATTACAGATTCCCCAACCTCGCTCGTGGCTTCATGTTCGCATTTAATTCAATTTCCAATCTCATTCGGGCTATTAAATAACCAAATAAGCACATCATATATGTGAAAACATGAATCACTTTTTTCCCCGACCGGGACTCAAACCTACTACTTATTATTACTAAGTGAAGGCGCATTGTTTCACTAATGGGCTTCCTTACTATTTAGTGCTGTATGCTAACAGTTTGTACTTATTTATATATATATATATATATATATATATATATATATATATATATATATATATATATATATATATATATATATATATATATATATATATATATATATATATATATATATATATATATATATATATATATATATATATATATATATATATATATATATATGAATCATTTTTTACCCCGACTGGGACTCGAACCTAGGACTTATGATTACTAAGTCAAGGTGCTACCACTACATCACAGAAGGTTAAAAGGAATCCAACCTTATAGCGTATATCTGGTTTACTTAGGAATGAACGCATTCTAACTGAATGCCACTATGTTCATATTACAGATTCCCCAACCTCACTCGTGGCTTCATTTTAACATTTAATTCAATTCCCAATCTCATTCGGGCCATGAAATAAACAATTAAGCACATTACATATGTGAAAACATGAATCATTTTTTACCCCGACCGGGACTCGAACCTAGGACTTATGATTACTAAGTCAAGGCGCTACCACTACACCACAGAAGGTTAAAAGGAATCCAACCTTATAGCTTATATCTGCTATACTTAGGAATGAACGCATTCTAACTGAATGCCACTATGTTCATATTAAAGATTCCCCAACCTCACTCTTGGCTTCATTTTAGCATTTAATTCAATTCCCAATCTCATTCGGGCCATGAAATAACCAATTAAGCACATTACATATGTGAAAACATGAATAATTTTTTACCCCGACCGGGAGTCAAACCTAGGACTTATGATTACTAAGTCTAGGCGCTACCACTACACCACAGAAGATTAAAAGGAATCCAGCCTTATAGCTTATATCTGCTATACTTAGGAATGAACGCATTCTAAATGAATGCCACTATGTTCATATTACAGATTCCCCAACCTCACTCGTGGCTTCATTTTAGCATTTAATTCAATTCCCAATCTCATTCGGGCCATGAAATGACCAATTAAGCACATTACATATCTGAAAACATGAATCATTTTTTACCCCGACCGGGACTCGAACCTAGGACTTATGCTTATTAAGTCAAGGCGCTACCACTACACCACAGAAGGTTAAAAGGAATCCAACCTTACAGCTTATATCTGCTATAATTAGGAATGAATGCATTCTAACTGAATGCCACTATGTTCATATTACATATTCCCCAACCTCACTCGTGGCTTCATTTTAGCATTTAATTCAATTCCCAATCTTATTCGTAAGTCCTAGGTTCGAGTCCCGGTCGGGGTAAAAAATTATTCATGTTTTCACATATGTAATGTGCTTTTTTATTTATTTCATGGCCCGAATGAGATTGGGAATTGAATTAAATGTTAAAATGAAGCCACGAGTGAGGTGGGGAATCTGTTATATGAACATAGTGGCATTCAGTTAGAATGCGTTCATTCCTAAGTATAGCAGATATAAGCTATAAAGTTGGATTCCTTTTTACATTCTGTGGTGTAGTGGTAGCGCCTTGACTTAGTAATCATAAGTCCTAGGTTCGAGTCCCTGTCGGGGTAAAAAATGATTCATGTTTTCACATATGTAATGTGCTTATTTGGTTATTTCATGGCCCGAATGAGATTGGGAATTGAATTAAATGCTAAAATGAAGCCACGAGTGAGGTTGGGGATTCTGCAATATGAACATAGTGGCATTCAGTTAGAATGCGTTCATTCCTAAGTATAGCAGATATAAGCTATATGGTTGTATTCCTTTTAACCTTCTGTGGTGTAGTGGTAGCGCCTTGACTTAGTAATCATAAGTCCTAGGTTCGAGTCCCGGTCGGGGTAAAAAAATGATTCATGTTTTCACATATATAATATGCTTATTTGGTTATTTCATGGCCCGAATGAGATTGGGAATTGAATTAAATGCTAAAATGAAGCCAGGAGTGAGGTTGGGGAATCTGTAATATGAACATAGTGGCATTTAGTTAGAATGCGTTCATTCCTAAGTATAGCAGATATAAGCTATAAGGTTGGATTCCTTTTAACCTTCTGTGGTGTAGTGGTAGCGCCTTGACTTAGTAATCATAAGTCCTAGGTATATATATATATATATATATATATATATATATATATATATATATATATATATATATATATATATATATATATGTGTGTGTGTGTGTGTGTGTGTGTGTGTGTGTGTGTGTGTGTGTGTGTGTGTGTGTGTGTGTGTGTGTATGTGTATATATATACATATATATATATATATATATATATATATATATATATATATATATATATATATATATATAT
>JAXCGZ010017057.1:140000-150000 GCA_037179515.1 Halocaridina rubra | reverse complement strand
AGGAGATTACATCAAAATGAATGAGCTTTTTGCAGTTATTGACTGGAGAACCTTATTTTACAACAAATCTGTACAAGAAATGAATGACATCTTTTGTGAGAAATATGGGAAGATAGTAGATTGCTGCATACCTGTCACCAAAGTAGGTGTAATTCATGCCAGAGAGAAATGGTTCGATAATGGGTGTAAAAGAGCTAAGGAGTGGAGAGACAAATGCTGGAAAAGGTATAGGAGGAGAAAAAACATAAATGCCTGGCAAACCTACAAAAGAGCAAGAAATGACTACCTAAGTAAAAGGAGAGAGGCAGAGAGAGATTATGAGAGGGACATCACCAGGAAGGCTAAAGAAAATCCCAAGCTTTTCCACAGCTTTATCAGAGGAAAACTGAAGGTAAAAGAACAGGTTTTAAGGCTAAAGAGAGCGGATGGAAGCATTACTGAGACGGACGAAGAGAGCTGCAAAGAATTGAACAAGGAGTTTCAGTCAGTATTTACAGAAGAAAATACCCCACCCCCTCAGATTGCAGTGATAGAAGCTCAAGGGCCGGTATTAGAGAACATCAACCTTACAGCCACAGAGGTATGCAAAGCGCTGATGGATTTAGATGTTCATAAAGCTACAGGTCCTGATGACATATCCCCTCATGTGCTTAAAAACTGCGCAAACACAATATCAGTGGCACTAAGTATCATATTTAAGGAGTCACTGGAGTCGGGGGAGATTCCAAGATGCTGGAAACAAGCAAATGTGATACCTATCTTCAAAAAGGGAAGGAGGGATACGGCTCTGAACTATAGACCAGTTTCCTTGACCAGCATAGTTTGCAAACTTATGGAGAAACTACTAAGGAAACATATCTCTCTTCACTTGGAATCCTTCAACTTTTTGTCAGTGAGGCAACATGGCTTCAGAGAAGGAAGATCAACAGTAACAAACTTATTAGAATTTTATGATGAGGTAAGCCAAATCTTACAGGAAAGAGAGGGCTGGGCAGATTGCATATTCCTAGACTTCCAGAAAGCGTTTGACACTGTTCCACATGGGAGACTTATTAGGAAGCTGCAATCAATGGCTAGAATAGGTGGAAATGTCTTGGAATGGATAAAAACTTACTTAGAAGGAAGGGAACAGAGGGTTAGAGTAAGACACTCAGTGTCTGAATGGAGAAGAGTTAGTAGTGGAGTTCCACAGGGTTCAGTTTTAGGGTCACTTTTGTTCCTTGTATATGTAAATGACCTACCAGAGTGTGTAAATTCATTCATGAATATGTTTGCAGATGATGCAAAGATTGTGAAGAAAGTAAAAAACGAGAACAATGGCAGAGAACTTCAGGAGGATCTAAATAATCTGCATGAGTGGTCAGAAAAGTGGCTAATGAAATTCAATACCTCAAAATGTAAGGTAATGAGAATGGGTACAAGTGCAAGAAGGCCCAAGCTTGACTACTCGGTGGCTGGAGTACGACTTCAAGAGACAGAAAATGAGAGAGATCTAGGAGTAAACATTCTGGCAGATTTGTCTCCAGAAATACATATAAATGGCGTAGTAAGGGCAGCATATGCATTCTTATCAAATGTAAGGGTAGCCTTCAGGCACATGGACAAGGAAATGTTCAGAAATATTTATGTAACCTATGTGAGGCCAAAACTCGAATATGCAGCCCCCTTTTGAAATCCGCACTTGAAAAAGCACATAGCTAAGCTTGAAAAAGTTCAAAGACATGCCACGAAACTGGTGCCAGAAATACGCAATCTCGGTTATGATGAGAGGCTGAGGGAATTAGACTTGCCATCACTCGAAGCTAGAAGAGTAAGGGGGGATATGGTGACAGTCTTTAAATTCCTTCATGGTTATGATAGAGTTGATAGGGATCGATATTTCGATATGGCTGGCTCTAGAACTAGAGGTCATAGTTTGAAGCTTCGTAAGAAAACTTCTTTGCAGGATGTAAGGAAATACTTTTTCAGTGTAAGAGTAGTTGATAATTGGAATTCGCTAAGCGAGGAGGTAGTTAATGCTATCGCAATCCATAGTTTTAAGGACAGGTACGATAAGTATCACTAAGTCTAAAATGGAACCGATCAGGAGACGGGAAGATACGAGCTTTGGGCTCTTTCCCGTAAACACAATTAGGTAATCACAATTAGGTAATCACACACACAGATATATATATATATATATATATATATATATATATATATATATATATATATATATATATATATATATATATATATATATATATATATATATATATATATATATATATATATATATATATATATATATATATATATATATATATATATATATATATATATATATATATATATATATATATATATATATATATATATATATATATATATATATATATATATATATATATACATACATTCACGTATACACACATATACATATACATACACATACACACATATTCACACACATACATACATATATACACATATTTACATACATACATATATATATATATATATATATTTATATATATATATATATATATATATATATATATATATATATATATATATATATATATATATATATATATATATATATATATATATATATATATACATATACATATATACACACATATGCACATATATACACATATACACATACATACACATACACATATACATATATATACATACATATTCATTTATATACAAAAACACACACACACATATACATATATATACATACACACACATACATACATTTACATACACATATACATATACACATACAAACATATATATACATATATATATATATATATATATATATATATATATATATATATATATATATATATATATATATATATATATATATATATATATATATATATATACACATATGAATATGTATATATATATATATATATATATATATATATATATATATATATATATATATATATATATATATATATATATATATATATATATATATATATATAAAGCTTGCACATACATATAGATATAGAAGCATATGAAAATAGTAAAAACAACAGCTAGGAGGCTGTATTTACATAAAATAACAAGTGGATAACTAAATATGCAAACACACATATACATATTCATACACATAAATGCATATACACACTTACACATGTACAAGCATATACATACATAAGCATATACACCAAAAAACATATGAACATACAAACATACATATAGAAAAGAAAAAAGATTAAAGGAAAACTTGAAATAGACACAGCAGCTCGAGTTGCCCTGGGAGGAATAAGAAAATATGACCACATCACACCAGCTCTCAATAAACTTGGGTGGCTGTGGGCAGAAAATAAGGTCGCTTATGCTATTTATGTTTTTGTATTCAAAATTTTGGACCATCATTATCCTAGCTGGCTATTTGATTTAAAAACAGTCAGGGATATAAGGGGAACCAACACAAGACAGAGCAGTGAGCTCTTTATTCACAGAACAAACACAGAAGCAGGTTCAAAGATGATCACTATCAAAGGGCCAACACTCTGGAATAATATTCCAGAGCATCTTAAAAATGCATCCTCCTTCACAGCTTTCAAAGGCAAACTATATAGTTTTCTTTTGGACAAATAGTTGCTGCTCATTAAGAACTAATTATTCTCATTGTAAGGAAACAAATATGGAAATGATGCCGATAATAACGATCCTGTATCTAGTGGCATACTTACTACTTTATTATTAACATTATTGTTAACATTTTTATTACAGCATTATTATTTTCTATGAAAGCTACATTTAATTTAACTATATGTATTACCCTCTTATTTATTAGTTTAATTACATGTCTACTTATAAGTTACTATTAATGTTGAATAACCATTGTACAAAAAGGAAATAAATTTTTTGATTTGATTTGATTTGATTTGTCTAATTAATTGAAAGCAGTGTGTCTTGGGGAATTATTTTGGCCAGCTTATGCTTGAGGAGTATCTTGTCTACTGCATCAGGCACCCACTGGCCCTTGAACAAATTGAAATTTTTGGATGTTTCAATGTCGGCTGATTGCACTATCTTGCGCTTATATGGACATGAGCTTCTAAACATCATGGTGGCACCATGCCAGTTAATAGTATGCCCGTGTTCTCTCATATGAACAAAGATAACAAAGTTCTCTTGGCCATATTTGACTGATCTTTTGTGCTCGGTAATTTTCTGCTGCAGAGAACGACCTGTCTGCCCAATGTATGCCTTGGGGCAGTTATTGCATTCTATTTTATACACTCCGGCATTGTTCTCTTTTTTAATTTTATTAATATTTACTAACTGGCTTCTCAAGGTTTTGGGATATTTGAATACAAAAGGGGACTCTTTGCCTATGTTTTTGTTAATTTCTTCTAAGGCACAATGAAAGGGAACTATTATCTTATCTTGGTGATATAAAATGCGCTCTCCTTTCCGTGCCATGGTATATACACCTTGCTTTGTGCAAGGCTTTGTCAAGAAATGGAACTGGATAACATAATTTATCTAATTCATTGTAAATGATGTTAATTTCTTCCTCCAGATATTGGGGACTACATATTCTGAAGGCTCTTAGGAACAAATTTGAAGCTACACCTAGATTTATTTTCTCTTCGTGGTTGCTGAGGAAATGAATATATGAGGCCGAGTGAGTGGGTTTTCTATATACCCGGAATTTGTAACCCGTTTCGTTTCTACTAATTAAGGTGTCCAGAAAAGGGATCATATCATTATTTTCCCATTCTACTTTGAATTTTATGGAAGGAACCTGGTTATTAAGTTGTCTAAGGAACTCATCAAAATTACCCCAAGCTTCATCCCAGTACGTCAGAATATCTTCTACGTATCTGAGCCACATTATGTTGTGTGGCTTGATATCCCTAATAATTTCAGTCTCGAAGTGCTCCATGTATAAATTAGCAAGTATAGGAGAAAGAGGGCTGCCCATACTGCAACCGAATTTTTGTTTGTAAAATTCCCCATTGAAAGTAAAATAATTATTGGTCACACATAACCTTATTAATTTAATCAACTTCTCTAGAGAAATAGGGAATTCACTTTCGTACGGCCTTAGCTTCTCTTTCAGGAAAAGAAGGACACTTTCAACTGGAACGTTTGTGAACAACGAATCCACGTCTAAACTAAGCAATTTAATATTGTTGAGGGGAACCCTCAGAGACCGAAATTTATAGATGAAATCTTCTGTGTGTCTGAGATGAGCTTGTGAAAAACGGCCTAAGAATGGGGAAAGGGTATCTGCTAACCATTTAGCCAATTTAGAGGAAAAAGAATTAACGCATGCAACAATAGGGCGTAGGGGAATATTTTCTTTATGGGTTTTCGGCAAGCCATAGAAATAAGGGAGGGAGGGATTTACAACTTTAAATTTATTCAAAAACTCTCGATCTCTTTTACAGCTAGCAATTTCTCTAACCAATTTGTTGAATTGTGCAGAGGCATTATGAAGGGGATCTTTGCTCAATTTCTAGTACGTTTCCTCATCACTTAAGAGTTCAGAGGCTTTATTTACATAACAAATTCTGTCTAATAGTACTTATTTCCCATCTTTGTCAGATTTGGTGATAATGATATCATCCCTTTTCTTTAAGGATTGGATAGCTAAAATGAACCGTTTAGGGAGTGAACCTCTGTCTTTATTTTGATCAAAAATGTTCAGTATTGAACCCTTAATACACATACTACTCTTATCAAAATTATTATTGGAGGCAAATTTATCAAGCTCCATAATATAATCTATAAAGTTGTCTTCTCCTGGCTTGAGGGCGAAAATTAAACCCATACTCAGAACAACGAGTTCGTCCTTGAGAAGCCTGTGCTGAGTTAAGCACATTATCAGGAGTGAAAATCTTATACCAAATACTATCGTTTATTAGTCTGCGCAATTTAGTTGTAAGAGAACGGGAATGGTTACCACCAATGCGTAGAGCTTTACCAAACGCAAACCAAGAGAGATAGTGCAACATACCTTCTTTGAAGCATAAAATCCTGAGGTTGTCTGATGACTGATGTAATCTCTTGCGTGTAGCCTTTAGGCCGTTGCGAGCAGTTTCCAGTCGATCTCGGAGAAAAATTCTGATAAGCTCTGGGAATACATCTCTTTTGTTGATCCACTTTCTCAAACCAAACATTTTTTATTTTGATGAGTTCCTTAGACAACTTAATTACCAGGTTCCTTCCATAAAATTCAAAGTAGAATGGGAAAATAATGATATGATCCCTTTTCTGAACACCTTAAGTAGTAGAAACGAAATGGGTTACAAATTCCGGGTATATAGAAAACCCACTCACTCGGCCTCATATATTCATTTCCTCAGCAATCACGAAGAGAAAATAAATCTAGGTGTAGCTTCAAATTTGTTCCTAAGAGCCTTCAGAATATGTAGTCCCCAATATCTGGAGGAAGAAATTAACAACATTTACAATCAATTAGATAAATTATGTTACTCCGTTCCTTTTCTTGACAAAGACTTGCACAAAGCAAGGTGTATATACCATGGCACGGAAAGGAGAGCGCATTTTATATCACCAAGATAAGATAATAGTTCCCTTCCATTGTGCCTTAGGAGAAATTAACAAAAACATAGGCAAAGAGTCCCCTTTTGTATTCAAATATCCCAAAACCTTGAGAAGCCAGTTAGTAAATATTAATAAAATTAAAAAAGAGAACAATGCCGGAGTGTATAAAATAGAATGCAATAACTGCCCCAAGGCATACATTGGGCAGACAGGTCGTTCTCTGCAGCAGAGAATTACCGAACACAAAAGATCAGTCAGATATGGCCAAGAGAACTCTGCATTGTTCATATGAGAGAACACGGGCATACTATTAACTGGAATGGTGCCACCATGATGTTAAGAAGCTTCATGTCCATATAAGCGCAAGATAGTGGAATCAGCCGTCATTGAAATATCCAAAAATTTCAATTTGTCCAAGGGCCAGTGGGTGCCTGATGCAGTCGACAAGATACTCCTCAAGCATACGCTGGCCAAGATAATTCCCCAAGACAGACCGCCTTCATTTAATTAGACAGCCTCTTTGTTCAGCCGTGGTGTGTCTATTTACAGTTTTCCTTTAATCTTTTTCTTTTTTATATGTATGTTTGTATGTTCATATGTTTTTTTTGGTGCATATGCGAATATCTTTTTATATTTATGTATATGCTTGTACATGTGTAAGTGTGCATATGCATTTATGTGTATGCATATGTATATGTGTGTTTGCATATTTAGTTATCCACTTGTTATTTTATGAAAATAGAGCCTCCTATCTGTTGTTTTTGCTATTTTCATATGCTTTTACATATGTATGTATGTGCAAGTTTTATATATATATATATATATATATATATATATATTATATATATATATTATATATATATATATATATATATATATATATATATATATATATATATATTATATATATATATATTTATATATATATATATATATTATATATATATATATATATATATATATATATATATATATATATATATATATTATATATATATATATATATATATATATATGTTTGTATGTGTATATGTATATGTGTATTTAAATGAATGCATGTGTGTGTATGTATGTATATATATGTATATGTGTTTGTGTATATACATGTGTCGCATGACTTCCGTCATGCTGAAGCCAGTCCGTCATGCTGAAGCCAGTCCGTCATGCTGAAGCCAGTCCGTCATGCTGAAGCCAGAATCTGAAACTTGTAGCAAATCTTGAGGGGTAACGGTTGGTCGAGGGCACAGATATTTCATTACATGCCCTCACTTTTATTGAGTTTTGGGTGCAGACCATGTTTTCCCTCGGGACCACCAAGATTTATGGCTAGGCACCTGGAACTAACGTGGGAGGCTAGAAGTCAAGCGTGAAATAGAATACTCTCCCAATTGTTTTCTGCGGTACGGCCAATGTTTGTAGAAAGTGTCAAGGAGATATATGACCGGACCCATGAGACTTAGCATCTGGCATCGAGTGCCTGAGGAGGGTGAGAAAGGCCGAGAAGTTAGCCATTTCCTAAACCACAAGAAACACAAACATTTAACCCGTACGTATGTACATGCCCTGGAGAGATACCCAATAGCCACGCTCTGACCTGGAACTTTTCCGTTCTATAGGTTTGTTGAAATAGCCCCTCCCCGAAATAGGAGGGACTCCACTTCGAACCTGGCGTTGATTTGCAGGACTGGATGTCACTTGAGTTCATTGGCAGGATTGGATGTCAAGCCACGCCCTGCCCCGGGGGTATTTCAAGAACCACCCAGGGCAGACACAGTTAGTTAGAACTTTGCCCGGGGCACGAATAGATCATAGATTGTGATAGTCATAGGGTGGGGGCATTGAGGCATCGAATGTGTTGTACTCTAGAATAAATTAAGATAAAGGAATCACCGCTTGTCCATTCTTACCTTGTACCCGTCTGGTACTAATATTAACGTAGTAAAAAGAATTCCTCACGACAACTGGTGACACGTGGTGGAACAGTAATTAACTCTACGACAACTGGTGGCAACGGTGGGATTCATCCTACAACTTGTTGGGCAGTGGTAGAATTCATCCTACAACTTGGTGGCAGCGGTGGGATAACCCAGTCATCTTACAAAGTGGTGAATTCATCCTACAACTTGTTGGGCAGCGATAGAATTCGTCCTACAACTTGTTGGGCAGCGGTAGAATTCATCCTACACATGTATATGCATGTGATTACCTAATTGTGATTACCTAATTGTGTTTACGGGAAAGAGCCCAAAGCTCGTATCTTCCCGTCTCCTGATCGGTTCCATTTTATACTTAGTGATACTTATCATACCTGTCCTTAAAACTATGGATTGAGATAGCATTAACTACCTCCTCGCTTAGCGAATTCCAATTATCAACTACTCTTACGCTGAAAAAGTATTTCCTTACATCCTGCGAAGAAGTTTTCTTACGAAGCTTCAAACTGTGACCTCTAGTTCTAGAGCCAGCCATATCAAAATATCGATCCCTATCCACTCTATCATAACCATGAAGGAATTTAAAGACTGTCCCTCACTCTTCTAGCTTTGAGTGATGGTAAGTCTAATTCCCTCAGCCTCTCATCATAACTGAGATTGCGTATTTCTGGCACCAGTTTCGTGGCATGTCTTTGAACTTTTTCAAGCTTAGCTATGTGCTTTTTCAAGTGCGGATTCCAAAAGGGGGCTGCATATTCGAGTTTTGGCCTCACATAGGTTACATAAATATTTCTGAACATTTCCTTGTCCATGTGCCTGAAGGCTACCCTTACATTTGATAAGAATGCATATGCTGCCCTTACTATGCCATTTATATGTATTTCTGGAGACAAATCTGCCAGTATGTTTACTCCTAGATCTCTCTCATTTTCTGTCTCTTGAAGTTGTACTCCAGCCACCGAGTAGTCAAGCTTGGGCCTTCTTGCACTTGTACCCATTCTCATTACCTTACATTTTGAAGTATTGAATTTCATTAGCCATTTTTCTGACCACTCATGCAGATTATTTAGATCCTCCTGAAGTTCTCCACCATTGTTCTCGTTTTTTACTTTCTTCACAATCTTTGCATCATCTGCAAACATATTCATGAATGAATTTACAGACTCTGGTAGGTCACTTACATATACAAGGAACAAAAGTGGCCCTAAAACTGAACCCTGTGGAACTCCACTACTGACTCTTCTCCATTCAGACACTGAGTGTCTTACTCTAACCCTCTGTTCCCTTCCTTCTAAGTAAGTTTTTATCCATTCCAAAACATTTCCACCTATTCTAGCCATTGATTGCAGCTTCCTAATAAGTCTCCCATGTGGAACAGTGTCAAACGCTTTCTGGAAGTCTAGGAATATGCAATCTGCCCAGCCCTCTCTTTCCTGTAAGATTTGGCTTACCTCATCATAAAATTCTAATAAGTTTGTTACTGTTGATCTACCTTCTCTGAAGCCATGTTGCCTCACTGACAAAAA
>JAXCGZ010017057.1:130000-132500 GCA_037179515.1 Halocaridina rubra | reverse complement strand
TTGAGGCTATCTGGATTCTTAATATGTCAATAGAATTAATTGGGTAAATTTTGCTAGTTTTGGAGACAATATGACTATCAGGAGGAGAAGATAAAGAAATAGCCAGAAACTGTCTTTGGGGAATTAAATTTATCTAACTTTTGGTTACCCACTCAGATACTCTCTGTATATCGAAACTGAAAGTTGAAGAAAATATAATACGAGGGCGATTACAAGTGGCAGATAAAGGTTGTAAAGAGAAGGCAGAGGAAAAATGAAGGGGAGAATCGTCGGCAAAGGTGTGGAGAAAAAAGGAATATGGGACTGGAGAAGATCGTTGATGAAGGGAATAAACGGAGTAGGTGAAAGAACAGACCTTAGTGGAACACCACTGGTAAATGGAATTAGGTAGATGTGGCGCCGTCAACAACCACAAATATAAAGCGGGCAGAAAGAAAACCGGAAATTAGAGAAGAGAGATAAGGGCTAGAGCCATAAGCAGGTAGTTTGGCCAACAGGGCCTTTAGCCACACTCCATCAAAAACCTTAGTGATATTAAGGGCGACGACAAATAATTTTCATAGTTCTTCAGAGACAATAATCATACATGAGTCCGATAGGACAGGAGGTCACCAGTGGATCTTATCATGCGGAAGCCATACAGGGGATCAAATATAAGTGAGGCATTTCAAGCTGTGAGAAATGAGCAAAATTTCGATTGCTTTAGCAATAGCAGAGGTTATTGCTATCGGTCGGTAGTTAGAAGGAATAGATTGGTCACCCTTCTTGATAAAAGGCTGAACTAGAGTACTGGTTAAGAGAATGAGGTGAAAAAACTTTAAAGCACTCAAGCCAATTCATCTGCAAACTCCTTATAGAGCCTTTCAGGGATACCATCTAGTCCAGATGACCTGTTCGTCTTTACAGAGAGAGACAACTTATGGAATTTACATGAAGAAAGAATAAGGGAGGGCATAGGGTTGAAGAGGGGTAAAGTAAGAAGACTAGGTGCTTTAGAATCGCTTACAGAAGAGTTGACTGAAAAATGAGAGCCAAAGAGAGTGGCTTTGTCAGTAAACGAGCAAGCTATTGAACCATCAGGACGAATAAGAGAAGGAAGGCTTGTTTTTCAGAAGTTTTTGAAGAGGCTTTTGGCTAAGGACAGTAAAAAAATACCAGTGGGAGAGGAGTTAAGATTATCAACTTTACTTCGTAAATAGAAAGCTCTAGAACTTCTAATCTGAATAGTGGAACGATTCCTAGATGGAATAAATGCAGAGTGAATTATATCAGAAAGAGAGGCTTGGTACAACCTGTTCCCCATTCCATGGCCCGAATAACCATGGAGAGGCACGGTCAAACCAAGGATTAAGGGGAGAAAAATTTGTCACAGAGGAGGGGATGAATGCCTCCATTCCGGGGATCATGATCTCGACAACTATTAGGGATAACTGATCATGGTTGCGGGTCCAAAATGAAAGAGAAAGTTATGCAAATCATCACGCTGGGTAAACTCAAACTGCCAAAAGAGGCTCTGAGTAGAAGGAATTGATAGAGGGGGATTGAAAATGGAAGATATTGAGATCAAAGTGTCTTCACGGTAACCAAGAGGGGGAGAGTACAGGAAATGAATAGTTTGAAGGATTAGAAATAAAGAACTGATCAAAAGTGTTAGCTGCATGATTTTGGCGATTGGGAACATGAGTAAGATGTTTGATAATGTACTCCAGATAGTGAGTAACAAAAGAGGCAAAGGCCTCATTTTCTGCTACATCAGTGTGAGAAGAATGAAGCCACACAATGTGGTGTACATTGTAGTCCCCAGTATAGAAAATTTCAGCATGTGGGTGACAAGATAAAAAGGACCTATGTCAAGAAGACAAATATTAAGAGTTCACAAAGTCAGTGGAGTTAGGAAAGCAGTAGCAGAAGCAAAGAAATATGATGGTAGTGGAGAGAGAGATCTTCAACCAGAGAACATCAAAGTCAGGAGATTCAGAGTCCTTGAACCTTGCAATAGGAATACTAGTGTTACTATAAGCACAGACCCCACTTTTGGAATGGAAGCGAGAATGCATGTTATAGTGAAAGATTTGCAATTGGTCAGGGGATGCAAGGTTAGACAGCTGGGTTTAAGAAAGAATAAGAAGTTTAGGAAGAGATGTACCCAAATGCTTTTCATCAGGCGAAAGATTGGAATTCAGACTATGGATGTTAGCAAAGTGAAAAGTGAAAGAAACAGATATATGAAGAGGTGCAAATTTTTGGACATAACCATTACTACTACGAAAAGTGTCTACCATCACACCAATAGTGGAGTCAACAACATCCCCGGAGATTCTTAGCACCCCTTCATGCCAGGTACTGGAGGCCATAAGTTGTGAACCTTCCATAATTAAAGTGGAGATGAGAAAAAAAAGAACGCAAAGAGAAAGAAATATGGAAGTGTTTTGACTTGTAAAATGTAATCGTATAGTAAAATACGCCAGAATATTCCGTGTAGATGCAGAGAATGCCTTGG
>JAXCGZ010017057.1:115000-122500 GCA_037179515.1 Halocaridina rubra | reverse complement strand
GAAAAAAAGCAGTTCATTTCAATAACTTATATTTCGTGTCTTAGAAATGTAAGTAAAAAAAAAAAGAGGGCATCGCTTTTTCAAATGAAACAGAGAAAAAAAAGCATAAGAACTATTTCCTTTTGCGTGTTTTAAAACCCAAACAGTGAAATATTGTGGCTAATTTCATTGTCCCTTTTATTTGACTTAAAAGTGCAAAGAAATCTGCACACGGTCCATTGCTTTCACAAAACAAGCAAAAGAGAGAGAGAGAAAACAGGGCAAAGCAAAGCTTGGCGAATGAAAAGACGCTTTTAATGGATTTACTCTCAAAAATTGATTCCTTAATGAGGGTTTTGTCTATAGCCCTCTGCAAGATGGTGCTTTTATTTCTTTGTGTATTAAAATGTCTTTGACCCAAAGGGGATGATGATAATATTGAGGAAGAGGAGGTGGAAGAGAAATAGGAAAAGAGAGAGAAATAAGAGGAAGGGGAGAAGGCTGATGATAAGAGAGACAAAGAAGAATAGAAGGAGTCGGAAGAGGAGGAGGAGGAGGAGTAAAAGGAGGAGGAGGGGTAAAAGGAGGAGGAGGAGTAAAAGGAGGAGGAAGAGGAGGAGGCGATATATGAATAGCAAGAAGAGGAGGAAGCGAAAGAATAAGGATAAGAGGAGGAGGAGGAGGGTAAGTAGGAGGCGACGACAGTGATGACAATAATAGATGTATTCTTCGTGAGACTGGACTAGAATACAATCATTTGGGCTCTCGGAGGTACTGCTTGGGGGCTTTTTTCTGTTTTTTTTTCCTCTCCCCCCCTCTTTTCTTGGATTCTATTTTAGTCTCGTTTCCTCTGTCGTTATTAGTCCTCATTTTTATTCTTTTCATCATTCATCATTTTTTCCGATTCTATTTTTTTTCACTCTTCTCTCTATGAATATAATGAAAAAGAAAATTATTATTATTATTATTATTATTATTATTATTATTATTATTATTATTATTATTATTATTATTATTATTATTATTATTATTATTATTATTATTATTATTATTATTATTATTATTACTATTATTATTATTATCCTGAAGGGTGGAGACATAAATACCTCCACCGTGTTCAACTGCTTGCTGTAAAAGTCGACTAGTATTTACTCCCACAAAGAGTCAGTGTTTATGCTTTGACTAAGTCAACCCCCCCTTTTTTTTCCTGATTTAAAAAAAAAAATTGACACTGGGACTGGCAAGATTATTGCTCTCATCAGGCCCGGGCACCAAGAGAAGCAGTGAGACAAAGAAAAAGTAAAATATTAAAGACCAGACAGAAATAAAGGAATGATACACAATAGAAAAAGAACGGGCTTAAAGAATAGTCGAAATATTGAGGACCTAGAAATATGGCAGGATTATGCCTAGAGATAATAATAATCCTCATTTAAAATGAAGTTAGGTTATAAGAATTAGGAAAGATGGATGGAGAAAGAAAGTTTCAGAGTGTGGAGGTGGATAGGAAAAAGCAATAGCTGCATCAACAAACCTGCGAGCTATACATCTCCACACAGTGCCTGCGAGACGAGGTCGCTTGGCGAGTGTTATGCGGCCTTGGCAGTGGTGGAGGGTTGCAAGTTGCCAACTCATCATAGTAATAATGTAAGTAGTAACGATAGAAAATAGAAAGGGATGATACCTTGCCGCAGAGACAAAAATAATCCAGATTAAAAGTAAGAGACGGTTCATTGATGAGTCGGACAACCTTAGGTTCAACCCTATCAAGGAGAAAAGTATAGGAAAAAGCACCCCAGATGTGCGAGCAGTATTCCAGGCAAGGACGGATAAGACATATAAAGATCTTAAGTAACTGGAAGCAGGAAAAGTAATGGGATATTGATTTTTGCATATAATAATAATAATAATAATAATAATAATAATAATAATAATAATAATAATAATAATAATAATAATAATGATAATAATAATAATAATAATAATAATAAAAATAATAATAATAATAATAATAATAATAATAATAATAATAATAATAATAATAATAATAACTATAATAACATAATAATAATAATAATAATAATAATAATAATAATAATAATAATAATAATAATAACAACAATAATAATAATATTAATAATAATAACAATAATAATAATAATAATAATATAATAATAATAATAATAATAATAATAATAATAATAATAATAATAATAATAATAATAATAATAATAATGATAATAATAATAATTATGATAATAATAATGATAATAATAATGGTAGTAATAATAATAATAATAATAGTAAATATAGTGACAGTAATAGCTATAATAATAATAATAATAATAATAATAATAATAATAATAATAATAATAATAATAATAATAATAATAATAATAATGTCGTAAAAAATGCAATAAAGAAAGTGAAATAGAAATAGCCCATGTGGTGTCAGGAGGGTCAATTGGTGTAACTGATATATCCCAATGGTAGGGTTTCTGGGCAAGATGTGTGTTTACAGAGAAATGACAACAGAGATATATGGTTCAACCCATAGGCTTCTAACACATAGGCGCCAGTTGCCAATAGAGGTCAAAATTGTTACAAAATTCAACTCATTTGCACGAGAAAACCGATATCTACACCTACGTGTGCATGTACATGCACCTGTGAAAATACACATATAGGCCCTCCTTGTGTCCGATTGGCTTTCTTGATAGCACTGCCCTGACACTACAAAAAAGGTAGGTAACTTCCTCTTCTCTAGAAGCCTATTGGCAAGGCTGTCCAAACCTACCACGCCCTGCCATCTTGGTCATGCAAGAAAGTAAGAGTTAGTTGTAGATAGAGAGTCTCAGTTAAAATATTTCAAGGGCACGAATAAGATCTTAGAGTTTTACCTTAAAGGGATGGAGACCTTTGAGGAGTAGAATAAGTGTAGAACTAAATAAACAAATATAAACTAGACGATGCATATCTGTTATCACCTCCCACGCTACCATTAATAAATTAAGAACAATAATACGACATTGGTGATATTCCGGTGAGATATAACTTTACGAATTTCAAGGCAATTATGGTATTAGGAAAAACTCTAATACGTCAGTGATGGCAGCGCAGTATGCTCACGCCTAAATTACCGTGAAGAGACAAGAAGAAATTAATGCCAGTACATCTCGTGCCGTGCAAAATGCAAGAAACAGATAATAAAGCATCTCTGGATGCAATGTTGGTGGTAGAAAAGTTTCGTCGAATCCTCTCTTCAAGACACCTAAAAGCATGCGGCGAGACCACACCCTCAAGGAGATGTAGTGTGGCCGACGTCGACGTCGACAGCGATGCTGAAAGCGACGCCTAAGGTTCCGACTACTCTCAGAGTATCGAGAAAGCACAGCCTGTCACACCTCACCCCCATCCCCGTATAGGCAAGGCGCCCTGCAGTAAAAATCTCTCATGCATTTTGACTCCGAAGGAAAGTTGCTGAAACTTCGTTCACGAAGGCTAAGAAACGTCAATAGGTAGAAAGATTCAGCGCAATTCACGTATTTCACCATGCGGCGCACTGTGAATGTTGATTTGAGAAACAACGCCCCTACCAGGCGTTATTTGTTGCTGAATTTGACTAAGAAGGCGCCTGTTATGGTGAATCGGCGATTTTACAAGACATATGGACGACGTCGGCGAGAAAACCAACGAGCCCAGAAGAAAGAAAAACCCCCTCCTCCAGTACCAGTGGCTGTGACGTTATTCAAGCAGCATCCCAAAATGGCTAAGTACTTGTAATTTTTATCCAGTGAGTACTGGGACGATTATTAAAAGAAATTGAGGTCGGAGGACTCCACCATTTTGCTTTGTAGTTATGCTTTAACTTAGCCACCCCATATATAAAAGGGAGTATTGTTTCAGTAAATTAATAAATGTAGAATTTCTGTACCCATTACTAAACTAGATAATTTGTACTAATAGCTATAAGCAGTAATAAACTCGATTTTTTTTTATAATTTAAACAATAGGACGAGTAATTGCATTTGAAGGGTGTTCAGTTTATTTTATTATTGCCTAAGTTAAGTAATAAACAGGTGAAGGTATTGATTTTAATTGAAAAAATATTGTACATGTTAAATTATTTTTATATTAGTTTCTTAAAGCGAAAGTAATGTTACCGAGAAACGTTTGCAAAAGTGACAGTGTTTGAGAATCAAATACAAGTTGTAGATTTTTATATTCTGAAATGTCCGTAAGAATTATATTGAGAAATAAACTTGAATCCGCTTTTAAGGTTTTTCTTTTATCATGCATAAAATTTTCCAAGAAAGGAATGCAGAAGTGACTGATCGATCTCTCAACTTCGTTATTATAAAGTAATAGTAATTTTACTGATTTTTGCTATTAAAATTCGTGTATGTCATATCCTTTGTAGAATAAGAGAATTTTGTGATGTTATTAAAATTTTTACTGTTCGATATAACGAGTATTTTTTTGTTCGTAAAGATGTTATGCAGGCGAGGAAAGAGAGTAGAGTAAATTACGCCTTGATAGGGAAGTTAGGGTGTTGCCTTACCATACTGTCGATGGGGAGTATAGAGAGGATCTAGGACCGTTGACACAGTCATGTGACCGCCCGGGGCGACTGTGACCTCAGACGCATTCCTTCTGAGTAATGGGGAAAAAATGTGTTCATTGAATGGGAGAATGAACGGGGGAAGTCACCGAGAGAGAATGGGTGAGTGAATGCCTGAATTTAATTCAATGGAAGCGATAGTGAGAGGGGGGTGATATTGAACGATCGAGTGCGACCGCCTTTGAGTGATAAATAGCAGGTATTTGTGAATGAAATCGTGAGAAGTTCGTTAAGAAGCAGGATGGGGACTGGGTCTGGGAGGATCCTTCCCCTGCATTACATGTGTCTTAATGCAAGCCATATGCGATTGAAGAAGGCGTATTTGTTGATATGCACATAGTTTTAACGGGAGGTGATGTAGCCATTGCGATATCTATTAAGAGATATCTTTTAGACAACGTAGTAAAGTTCCACCTGCCCAGGTATGGCTGCGATTCAGATTTTATTTTATTTTGTTTTTTAGTCCCTTACTCTGCCAGTGAAATAATTATTTGATTTTCGAAAATTCCAAGAGAGATATTAAGTGATATAGGACGTGAATATATGAATGATTTTTTATTTTTTTCTAGCAGCAGTATTGCTCGAAAGAATGCTCTAAATAGATAAAATAGAACTCTGAAGTTTAAGCCATGATAATGTATGTCACCATTATTTCAGCTTGGTCATAAAGAAGGGAGTGTAAGCTCACAAGAAATGACAACAAGAATGTCACACAGCCATTTTCTGTATATGAAAGAGATGAAATCAATCCAGAAACTGAAGAGACAGGGGAAGAACAGCTCCTACATGCAAATCTCCCCCGCAAAAGCTAGCCATCTGAAGTCCAGAAGACAAATATTGAGCAGTATTGTGGGTAGTAGAGAAAAGAGTAAAAAAAAAAAAAGAGCAGTTAAGTACATAACCGATCATAAGTATAGTAAAAAAGGAAAATACATAACTTCCCTCCTGTCTCCTGAGGTAATTCTGTTGAATAGTCACTCGAAAAAATTTAATTTGAGTTCGTAGAAGAATATATATGTTATTTTTTATGTACTATTCCTTAAGAGATTATGAAACTTAGACAAAATTCATTCTTTAATGTTGCAAATGAAATATTATTTTTTAACCTTATTACTGCATGCACAGATACAAACTTTTTATATTCTTTTTAGATTCACGTTTTTTTTATATTTTTTTTCTTCAAAAAGTGTATATCATCTTCATATGATAATTGTAGCATTTCGAAGAGATAAAGATATTAATGATTTGGAGAAGCTTATCTAGAGATAATTATTCTTAAATATTGTCATTGTCAGGAAATATAATTACAATTTAGCTAAGGAAGATAATTGAAATTCTCAGAGCGAATATTTTGAGTTTGAAATTTAAAATAATGATACTTAAGTCTTTTATAAACTTTATTAAGAAAGGATGATCATGAATTTTGTTGATTGTAGTAGAGATAAATAAATACAAATAAGAAATTCTCTTCAGATATCAGCTTTAGTGTAAAATATTTTAAATTTACAATGCTTGTTAAGCTTCCAAGAGTTTCATATTTTATTAACTATACTTATCAAATATAGTTGTAGTATTTTCTTTAAAGTTCTTCGGAGGTATGTTTGACTTATAACGAGTGTGTGCTTTGACTCAACCCTCTGATTTATAAAAAGAGAAAAGATTGTCATAATAGGCAAGAATATGTATCTTTATTTCACTAGCGATATTTGCAATGTTAAACAGAAAAAGAATGGATTTATGCTTCGATGTCTCTTTATTTGTATACTAAATTATTTTGTTTTTATTATTTTTAGATGTTAGAAGAAGGTTGTGGTTTTGTTCCCTTGTATATTTGGGCAGGAAGGCAAGTCATAAAAAGGGCCCCTACAAGAGGAAAATATATGTTTTTCTTTTTGAAGAAAATAAGTTGACTCACTTTCTCTCTCTCTCTCTCTCTCTCTCTCTCTCTCTCTCTCTCTCTCTCTCTCTCTCTCTCTCGCGCGCGCGCGCGCGCGTCCTTTGCCCCTTCCGTATTGAAACACGTTATTTCTTTATGTTGACAGAGTATTAAAATTATAGATTTTTTTTTTAAATTCTCTTGCAAATTTGCTAGATGATAAATGTGAAAGTTTTATTATATTTAATAAGGTTTTGCATGCTGATATTGCATAAATACTGATAAGATAGAATTTGAACTGAATAATTGAGTTTTTCTGCCACATATTTCATCTGTCTTGGAAAATAGATAAGCTTCCACTGACAAATTGAGCAATCAGAAGGTTGGTGACTATGCTCCTACACACACACACGCACACACACACACACACACATATATATATATATATATATATATATATATATATATATATATATATATATATATATATATATATATATATATATAATGACTGCAGGAATTTGAATATTAATAGAGACTGACCAAAAGAAATTGATTTAAGATAAGCATTATTATGGAATATGAGTATAGAACTCTGATCTTGCCTCAAAATGCCAGTATCATTTGTATATTTACTGCTCTTCTTGATTTAGTATTATTATTTCTATTTTTATTATTAATATTATTATGATCATGATTGTTATTATTGTTATGATTATTATGTTGGCTATTATTGTTGCTATCTCTCCATGGCCATTTTGCTAATTATTATTTTTGTAATGCTATCAGTAGTAACCAAATGATTGTATTTTTAATTTTTAATTCATGCTTTTACGTTACGGTAGTCACTGTTAATAAGAGTATTTCTTTAGTGGCTGTTCTCAGCATTTTATGACTTTTCTTTTTTATATCTATAGTATACTAATGTTATATATCAGTTACTCAGCTACGTCCTAAGTATCTTGGAATAATGATCTAATGGTGTAGGCACATACTTACAATTACCACCCTATTTCCAGGCAGC
>JAXCGZ010017057.1:105000-107500 GCA_037179515.1 Halocaridina rubra | reverse complement strand
TTCCTTGCATCCTGCAAAGAAGTTTTCTTACGAAGCTTCAAACTATGACCTCTAGTTCTAGAGCCTGCCATATCAAAAAATCGATCCCTATCCACTCTATCATGGCCATGAAGGAATTTAAAGACTGTCACCATATCCCCCCCTCAATCTTCTAGCTTCGAGTGATGGTAAGTCTAATTCCCTCAGCCTCTCATCATAACTGAGATTGCGTATTTCTGGCACCAGTTTCGTGGAATGTCTTTGAACTTTTTCAAGCTTAGCTATGTGCTTTTTCAAGTGTGGATTCCAAAAGGAGGCTGCATATTCGAGTTTTGGCCTCACAGGTTACATAAATATTTCTGAACATTTCCTTGTCCATGTGCCTGAAGGCTACCTTTACATTTGATAAGAATGCATATGCTGTCCTTACTATGCCATTTATATGTATTTCTGGAGACAAATCTGCCAGTATGTTTACTCCTAGATCTCTCTTATTTTCTGTCTCTTGAAGTTGTACTCCAGCCACCGAGTAGTCAAGCTTGGGCCTTCTTGCACTTGTACCCATTCTCATTACCTCAAATTTTGAAGTATTGAATTTCATTAGCCACTTTTCTGACCACTCATGCAGACTATGTAGATTTTCCTGAAGTTCTCTACCATTGTTCTCGTTTTTTACTTTATTCACAATCTTTGCATCATCTGCAAACATATTCATGAATGAATTTACAGCCTCTGATAGGTCATTTACATATACAAGGAACAAAAGTGGGCCTAAAACTGAACCCTGTGCAAATCCACTACTAACTCTTCTCCATTCAGACACTGAGTGTCTTACTCTAACCCTCTGTTCCCTTCCTTTTAAGTAAGTTTTTATCCATTCCAAGACATTATGTGTGTGTGTGTGTGTGTGTGTGTGTGTGTGTGTGTGTGTATTTTGTGTGTGTTTGAATGTGTGTGTGCGTATTTATGTGTGTGTGAGTGTGTGTGTGTGTGTGTGTGTGTGTGTGTGTGTGTGTGTGTGTGTGTGTGTGTGTGTGTGTGTGTGTGTGGTGTGTGTGTGTGTGTGTGTGCTTCCTTACATCCTGCAAAGAAGTATGCTTACGATGCTTTAAGCTATGACCTCTAGTTCTAGTGCCAGCCATATCAAAATATCGATCCCTATCCGCTCTGTCATAATCATGAAGGAATTTAGAAACCGTCACCGTATTCTACCTCATTCTTCTAGCTTCGAGAGATGGTAAAGCTAATATCCTCAGTCTCTTGTCATAACTGAGATTGCGTATCTCAGACACCATATTCGTGGCATGTTTTTGAACTTTTTCTGGCTTAACCATGTGCTTTTTTAAGTGTGGATTCCAAAAGGGGGCTGCATATTCAGGCTTTGGCCTCACATAGGGTACATAAATATTTCTGAACATTTCCTTGTCCATGTGCCTGAAGGCAACCCTTACATTTGCTAAGAAAGAATATGCTGTGCTTACTATGCCATTTATATGCATTTCTGGAGACAAATCTGCTAGAAAGTTTACTCCTAGATCTCCCTCATTCTCTTAAAGTTCTGCTCTTGCTATTAAGTATTCAAGCTTGGGCCTACTTGCACTTGTATCCATTCTTATTAACTTACATTTAGGAGTAATGAATTTCATTATCCACTTTTCTGACCGCTCATGCAGACTTCTCAGAAGTTCTCTACCATTGTTCTCGTCTCTTACTTTCTTCACAATCTTTGCATCATCTACAAACATATTCATGAATAAATTTACAGACTGTAAGGTCAATTACATATACAAGAAATAAAAGTGGCCCTAAAACTGAACCCTGTGCAACTCCACTACTAACTCTTCTCTATTCAGACACTGAGAGTCTTACTCTAACCGTCTGTTCCCTTCCTTCTAAGTAAGTTTTTATCCATTCCAAGACATTTCCACCTTTCCTCGCCATTGCTGCAGCTTGTTAATATGTCTCCCTTGTGGGACCGTATCAAATGCCTTTTGGAAGTCTAGGAATATGCAATTTACCCAACTGTCTCTTATCTGTAAGATTCGGCTTACCTCATCATAAAGTTCTAATAGTTCGTTACTGTTGATCTACTTTCTCTGAAGCCATGTTGTCTCACTGACAATAAGTTGAAGGATTCCAAGTGAAGAGAGATGTGTTTTCTTAGTAGTTTCATTAAAACTTTGCAAACTATGCTGGTCAAGGAAACAGGTCTATTGTTTAGAGCTGTATCCCTCTTTCCCTTTTTGAAGATAGGGACCAATTTAGTTTGTTTCCAGCATCTTGTAATCTCCCCTGATTCCAGCGACTTTTCAAATATAATATGTAGCGCCTCCGGTATTGATTTAGCGCATTTCTTAAGTACATAAGGTGAGTGTGTGTTTGTGTGGGGGGGAGGCTGCTGTGGGTAAGTGGTAACTCTTGCGATATATTCGTCAGGTCGTGGGTGCGAGCCCCGCCGCAATCTGAGCTTAGAAAGGGCACTCACTCGGGTAATGATCGCACTTGCCAAAACCAAAGCCCC
>JAXCGZ010017057.1:80000-85000 GCA_037179515.1 Halocaridina rubra | reverse complement strand
TTTTCTTTTTTTATGTCGGCTACCCTCCAATTAAAGTGGAAAACAGCCAAGGTAGATATATATATATATATATATATATATATATATATATATATATATATATATATATATATATATATATATATATATATATATATATATATTATATATATATATATATATATATATATATTCACTTACCCATATAGGATAGTATTTTATATATAGTCAGCGTTAAAATATAAGGCTCAGGTGACCATGCGATGTTGATCAGCTTAGTGAATGAAGGAAACATAAGAAACAATTGCTATTCCTATGCTTTACCTTTTATTCCTTTGAATATCTCCTCCTTGTACTTTGTGTTGTTTCCCTTTCGTTGTATGCATTCCTGAAGTCGCTTAGGAACACTGTTTGCTAGTGATTGTCGTAAGTCAAGTGGCAGGTTTGCCCACAAGTGACTCACAGCCGTTTCAAGCCTAGCAAATGTTGTGGTGTCCATTTCCTTAATTTTTGTTTCATATATGACCTCTTTGGTTCCCAGTTTTGATATTTCTAGCAAAAATCTATCCTCAGTTTTTTCTGCCTTTGCGTGAGGCCTGGTTTCCTACAAGCACGAAATCTGTACCATCCGACATCGTCATGGATACATCGCTGCACTGTCCTTAACCGATTGCTGTGATTGAGGGCTCGGTATCAGCTAGTCTCTTGACAACGTTCACTCTCCTTTGTGTTAGAATTTTGGGTCTTCCAGTCTTAGGTTTGTCAACGGGTAGGGATAGTTGACATGTGTCCTGGTACTCCTTGGTGAGGCGTTGAACACTACGGAGGAAAACAGCTGTTTCCCTTAATATTTTCTTCATGGTGTGGCCCATGTTGAAGAGAGCAGTGAGTGCTTTGATATCTCCTTTAGTGGTCTGCCTCCTAGACATCGCGTCTTAGGAATAAAACATACAAAGTCCACAAGAAAACGGAGGATTAAACAACACACTCTGTACGAGGCGCGTCATATTTAGACATGAAAAAATAACTGACAGATAATTGGCAACACTTAATTCATGGCGGTTGAGTCAGCTGAGTGTCTTGCCTGATGTACGCTGACACTTACCGCCACGATGACTCGAAACTGTGTGTATATATATATATATATATATATATATATATATATATATATATATATATATATATATATATATATATATATATAATATATATATATATATATATATATATATATATATATATATATATATAAATTTGCGTGTGTGTGTGGGGGGGGTTTATGTGTATGAGTCCTAGCATGCACTCTTATATATACACACACATACCTACCACTTTTGTTCCTTGTATATGTAAATGACCTACCAGAGTCTGTAAATTCATTCAAGAATATGTTTGCAGATGATGCAAAGATTGTGAAGAAAGTAAAAAACGAGAACAATGGTAGAGAACTTCAGGAGGATCTAAATAATCTGCATGAGTGGTCAGAAAAGTGGCTAATGAAATTCAATACTTCAAAATGTAAGGTAATGAGAATGGGTACAAGTGCAAGAAGGCCCAAGCTTGACTACTCGGTGGCTGGAGTACAACTTCAAGAGACAGAAAATGAGAGAGATCTAAGAGTAAACATACTGGCAGATTTGTCTCCAAAAATACATATAAATGGCATAGTAAGGGCAGCATATGCATTCTTATCAAATGTAAGGGTAGCCTTCAGGCACATGGACAAGGAAATGTTCAGAAATATTTATGTAGCCTATGTGAGGCCAAAACTCGAATATGCAGCCCCCTTTTGGAATCCGCACTTGAAAAAGCACATAGCTAAGCTTGAAAAAGTTCAAAGACATGCCACGAAACTGGTGCCAGAAATACGCAATCTCAGTTATGATGAGAGGCTGAGGGAATTAGACTTACCATCACTGGAAGCTAGAAGAGTGAGGGGGGATATGGTGACAGTCTTTAAATTCCTTCATGGTTATGATAGAGTGGATAGGGATCGATATTTTGATATGGCTGGCTCTAGAACTAGAGGCCACAGTTTGAAGCTTCGTAAGAAAACTTCTTTGCAGGATGTAAGGAAATACTTTTTCAGTGTAAGAGTAGTTGATAATTGGAATTGGCTAAGCGAGGAGGTAGTTAATGCTATCTCAATCCATAGTTTTAAGGACAGGTATGATAAGTATCACTAAGTCTAAAATGGAACCGATCAGGAGACGGGAAGATACGAGCTTTGGGCTCTTTCCCGTAAACACAATTAGGTAATCACAATTAGGTAATCACATACACAAATATATATATATATATATATATATATATATATATATATATATATATATATATATATATATATATATATATATATATATATATATATATATATATATATATATATATATATATATATATATATATATATATATATATATATATATATATATATATATATATATATATATAAATTTGTGTGTGTGTGTGTGATTACCTAATTGTGATTACCTAATTGTGTTTACGGGAAAGAGCCTAAAGCTCGTATCTTCCCATCTCCTGATCGGTTCCATTTTAGACTTAGTGATACTTATCATACCTGTCCTTAAAACTATGGATTGAGATAGCATTAACTACCTCCTCGCTTAGCCAATTCCAATTATCAACTACTCTTACACTGAAAAAGTATTTCCTTACATCCTGCAAAGAAGTTTTCTTACGAAGCTTCAAACTATGACCTCTAGTTTTAGAGCCAGCCATATCAAAATATCGATCCCTATCCACTCTATCATAACCATGAAGGAATTTAAAGACTGTCACCATATCCCCCTTCACTCTTCTAGCTTCGAGTGATGGTAAGTCTAATTCCCTCAGCCTCTCATCATAACTGAGATTGCGTATTTCTGGCACCAGTTTCGTGGCATGTCTTTGAACTTTTTCAAGCTTAGCTATGTGCTTTTTCAAGTGCGGATTCCAAAAGAGGGCTGCATATTCGAGTTTTGGCCTCACATAGGTTACATAAATATTTCTGAATATTTCCTTGTCCATGTGCCTGAAGGCTACCCTTACATTTGATAAGAATGCATATGCTGCCCTTACTATGCCATTTATATGTATTTCTGGAGACAAATCTGCCAGTATGTTTACTCCTAGATCTCTCTCATTTTCTGTCTCTTGAAGTTGTACTCCAGCCACCGAGTAGTCAAGCTTGGGCCTTCTTGCACTTGTACCCATTCTCATTACCTTACATTTTGAAGCATTGAATTTCATTAGCCACTTTTCTGACCACTCATGCAGATTATTTAGATCCTCCTGAAGTTCTCTACCATTGTTCTCGTTTTTTACTTTCTTCACAATCTTTGCATCATCTGCAAACATATTCATGAATGAATTTACAGACTCTGGTAGGTCATTTACATATGCAAGGAACAAAAGTGGCATTAAAACTGAACCCTGTGGAACTCCACTACTAACTTCTCCATTCAGACACTGAGTGTCTTACTCTAACCCTCTGTTCCCTTCCTTCTAAGTAAGTTTTTATCCATTCCAAAACATTTCCACCTATTCTAGCCATTGATTGCAGCTTCCTAATAAGTCTCCCATGTGGAACAGTGTCAAACGCTTTCTGGAAGTCTAGGAATATGCAATCTGCCCAGCCCTCTCTTTCCTGTAAGATTTGGCTTACCTCATCATAAAATTCTAATAAGTTTGTTACTGTTGATCTACCTTCTCTGAAGCCATGTTGCCTCACTGACAAAAAGTTGAAGGATTCCAAGTGAAGAGAGATATGTTTCCTTAGTAGTTTCTCCATAACTTTGCAAACTATGCTGGTCAAGGAAACAGGTCTATAGTTCAGAGCCGTATCCCTCCTTCCCTTTTTGAAGGTAGGTATCACATTTGCTTGTTTCCAGCATCTTGGAATCTCCCCCGACTCCAGTGACTCCTTAAATATGATACTTAGTGCCACTGATATTGTGTTTGCGCATTTTTTAAGCACATGAGGGGATATGTCATCAGGACCTGTAGCTTTATGAACATCTAAATCCATCAGCGCTTTGCATACCTCTGTGGCTGTAAGGTTGATGTTCTCTAATACCGGCCCTTGAGCTTCTATCACTGCAATCTGAGGGGGTGGGGTATTTTCTACTGTAAATACTGACTGAAACTCCTTGTTCAATTCTTTGCAGATCTCTTCATCCGTCTTAGTGATGCTTCCATCCGCTCTCTTTAGCCTTAAAACCTGTTCTTTCACCTTCAGTTTTCCTCTGATAAAGCTGTGGAAAAGCTTGGGATTTTCTTTAGCCTTCCTGGTGATGTCCCTCTCATAGTCTCTCTCTGCCTCTCTCCTTTTACTTAGGTAGTCATTTCTTGCTCTTTTGTAGGTTTGCCAGGCATTTATGTTTTTTCTCCTCCTATACCTTTTCCAGCATTTGTCTCTCCACTCCTTAGCTCTTTTACACCCATTATCGAACCATTTCTTTCTGGCATGAATTACACCTACTTTGGTGACAGGTATGCAGCAATCTACTATCTTCCCATATTTCTCACAAAAGATGTCATACATTGCTTGTACAGATTTGTTGTAAAATAAGGTTCTCCAGTCAATAACTGCAAAAAGCTCATTCATTTTGATGTAATCTCCTTTTGGATAGTTCCTCCTCATGTCCTCAGTGCCTCTACTCTCAGGAAGAATATCTTCAATGATATACTCTATCAACAACACACAGTGGTCACTCTTTCCAATTGGTGGTTCATACTCAATTTTTTCAATATCCAACACATTATCTGTGAACACTAGATCAAGTAGTGATGGCTCATCCCCACCCCTGGCCCTTGTTGGTTCCATTACATGTTGGTGTAGGAAATTCCCTTGTACGCAATCTAGGAATCTTGCCTCGAATGAGTCCTCACCACTGTGTGGGTCAAGATTTATCCAATCTATCTCTTTATGATTAAAGTCTCCCATAATCAAAATCCTACATTTTTTTTTCCCGTGCCATGTTAACAACTGAGTTTATGACTTAAATAGTACCTATATG
>JAXCGZ010017057.1:72500-75000 GCA_037179515.1 Halocaridina rubra | reverse complement strand
ACCTGTGAGATGAAGCCGCTTGGCGAGTGTTACCTGGCCTCGGCAGTGGAGGAGGGATGCAACTCACCAACTCATCAGAGCAGCGATGGAAGTAGTAGCAACAGAAAAGAGAAAGGGAAGATACCTTACGGCGAAGAGAGAGAAAATCCAGGTTAGAAGTAAGAGAAGGATCATTAATGAGTCTGACTGCCTTAGATTCAACACTATCAAGAAGATAAGTAAAGGAAGAAGCACCCCAGATGTGTGAGCAATATTCTAAGCAGCGGCGGATAAGACCTTTGTAACTTTTAAGTAACTGAAAAGAGGAAAAGAAATGACGAACACAAAACAAAACCCCCAATTTTTTGGATGAAGATTTAGAAATTTGGATTATGTGACTCCTTCAAGACAAGTTAGAGGCTATATAGATTCTTAATATGCTGATAGAGTTAAGGGGGTAAATTTCATTAGTTTCGAAGACAATAGGGTTATCAGGAGGTAAAGAAGATAAAGAGATAATCAGAAACTGTGTCTTGGAGGCATTGAATTTAACTAAATTTTGGCCGCCCCACTCAGATATTCTCTGCAAACTGGAGATAAGAGTAGAAGAAAGAGCGATACGAGATTGATTATGAGTAACAGATGAAGGCTGTGAAGAAAAGGCAGAGGAAAAGTAAAGGGTAGAATCATCAGCAAAGGCATGAAGAAGAGAAATTGATGGATATTGTAGAAGATCATTGATGAAGAGAAGGAAGAGAGTAGGTGAAAGAACAGAGCCCTGTGGAACACCACTGATTACAGAGAAAGGGTTAGATGTAGCGCCATCAACAACTACAGATATAGAACGGTCAGTAAGAAAACTGGAAATCAGAGAACAGGAAGAAGGGGTAGTGCCATAGGCAGGGAGTTTTACCAACAGATCCTTGTGCCAGACTCTGTCAAAAGCCTTAGAGATATCATGGGCGACGACAAAAGATTCCCCATAGTTTCTCGGAGAAGATGACCATACATGAGTTAGATATGACAGGAGATCACCAGTGGATCTTGCCTTGCGGAAACCGTACTGGTGATCGGAGATATGTGAGTCAGATTCAAGGCGTTTCAAGAAGTGAGAATTGAGTAAAGTTTCGAAAACTTTAGAAATAGAAGAGGTTAGGGCAATAGGTCGGTAGTTAGAAGGAATAGAGCGGTCACCATTCTTAGGAACAGCTTGAACTAGAGCATGCTTCCAAGATGAAGGATAGATACTGGTTGACAGAATGACGCAAAAAAGACGGCAAAGCACGGGAGCCAGTTCATCTGCAAACTCCTTAAGGAACCTTGCAGTGATACCATCAGGACCAGATACCTTGTTCGTCTTTAGTGAGCGAAAAACCTTGTGAACTCTGCATGAAGAAAGGATAAGGGAGGGCATAGGGTTAGAGAGGGGAAAAGACTGAGGAACAGGTGCGCTGGGATCGTTGATAGAAGAGTTGGCAGAAAAATGAGAGCCAAACAGAATGGCTTTGTTAGTGGGAGAGCAAACTATAGAACCATCAGAACGAATGAGAGGGGGGAAGCTTGAGTTACAGAAGTTTTTGGAGAGGTTTTTGGCTAAGGACCAGAAGCATTTGTCAGTGGGAGAGGAGTTAAGGTCATCAACTTTCCTTCTTATAAAGGAAGCCTTAGACCTTCGAATCTGAGCAGTACAGCGATTCCTAGCTATAATAAAAGCAGAGCGAGTTAAATCGGAAGGAGAGGCTAGGTATGATCAGTGAGCCTGATTCCTAGTCTGGATAGCCATGGAGTAGGCACGGTCAAACCAAGGTTTAGGGGGAGAGAAAGTTTTTGTAGAAAAGGGCATGTATGCCTCCATTCCAGCGGTCATGATCTCGTCAACTTTTAGAGCTACCTGATCATTGTTGCGGGACCTAAAGCAGTAGTCATCCCATGGAGTCAAAGAGAAAGTTACGCAAATTTTCATGTTGGGTACACTCGAAGTGCCAAAGGCGGCGCTGAGTAGGAGGGATTGGTGGTGGGGGAGCGAAAATGGAAGAGACTGAGATCATAGAGTGGTCAGATTTAACAAGAGGGGAAAGCACAGAACACGAGTAGTTTGAAGGGTTAGAAGTAAAAATTAGGTCAAGAGTGTTTGCAGCATGTTCGTGACGATCAGAAACGCGAGTAGGATGTTTGATAATTTACTCCAGATCATGAGTAATAGAGAAATCATGGGCCTCGCTTCCACCCACATCAGTGTGAGAAGAATGAAGCCACTCACTGTGGTGTGCATTGAAGTCTCCAATGTAAAGAACTTCAGCATGTTGGTGAGAAGATAGCAAGGACTCATAGCACGAGGATAGATATTCAAAGAAAGACACAAACTCAGTGGAGTTTGGAGAACAGTAGCAGAAGCAAAGGAAGAGTTGTAGTGGAGAGATAGACTTTTAGCTAGAGAACATCAAAGTCAGGAGATTCAAGGTCCATGAGACTCACAGTAGCAGTGTTAGTGTTGCATTATACACAGACCCCACATCTGGAA
>JAXCGZ010017057.1:57500-62500 GCA_037179515.1 Halocaridina rubra | reverse complement strand
AGGATTCCAAGTGAAGAGAGATATGTTTCCTTAGTAGTTTCTCCATGTGTGTGTGTGTGTGTGTGTGTGTGTGTGTGTGTGTGTTTGTGTTTGTATGCGCCTCTTTAGTTTTCACACATACACACACACGCACACACACACACACACACACACACACACACACACACACACACACACACACACACACACACACAGGCCCCATCCCCTGATCTTCCGTCATTATCTTCTTTATCTCCCCTTTGTCTGGAAGTATTCTGTAACGAAAATTTTTCTTCTCTTCTTCATTTCTTTCATCATTTAACCTTCTTGCCTCTTGCAACAAGTTTTTGATCTTTCCCATCTCTTCCTGTGTTCTGTATCGTCTAATGAACACTTCTTTGCATTCTTGAAGGTCTTTTAGACTTTTTTTCTCAACAATATTTCCCTACATGTTTCAGGTTTGACTTTTGTTTTTCTTTTTCTTTTTATTCTTAAATTACCATGGTCAAGTTTTTAAGTTAAGATGGGTGTTACCAGAAAGGAGACAAACTGAGTCACTAAATAGCACTTATATGGAGATATAAAAATTCTGTGTGAAGCTAAATTAGAAGTTTTTCTCTTTTCTTTTTTTTCCTCTCTCTCGTCTTCTTTCTATATTCTGTGAGAGGGAGAACATAAAAATGAAGCCATCTCTGTCCCAAACCTCTCCCACCCGTGGGTTGGGAGAAGGGGTAGTCATCAGGGGACTTAAACAGAGAATCAAGAAGTTGGAGGAAATGGTTATAAGCCTTGATGATAAAATTCGGAATATGGATGGAGAAATGAAAGAGAATGAAACACTCAGAGAACAAATAAGATCTTTGGAGGAAGCAAATAAAGCACAAGGGCAGGAGAGAAAGGAACTAGAAAAAAGAATAAAGAAGCTGGAAGGGGAAAAGAGTCAACTAGAATCTAGAATTTCTAAACAAGAAGATAAAAACAAACAGCTAAATGACAACCTAAAGGAATTAGATGTTAGTTCACTGCTCTCTTCTGAGAGAGACGAGATTGCTGCTTGGAATGTTCAGATTAAGGAAAACATTGAACAGTTCAGAAAAGAGTTCCAGGAGCTGAATATGGAAAATGATGCCATGAAAACGTCCTTTGCTGATGCACTAAAGGGGAATGTGGCAGTAAAAGAGGCTGTAAAGGTGGTGGCACTGGAAAACATACAAACAGTTGACTATAAAGAGACAGTAATCGAAAAAATGAAAGACGTTGTGATGTAAAGGGCAAACCCACTCATCAGACAGGCACTTGATAAGGAGAAGACAGTGGTAATCTCAGGCATAATTGAATCCCAGGAGCCAACATGGCAGGGGAGACTTGAAGAAAATAAAGCTAGCGTTGTAGACCTGATAAGAAAGCTTGGAGTAGTATGTGGTCCTGAGGATATTGTAAACATACACCAACTAGGTAAATATTCGAGGGAAGGAAAGCCGAGACCAACAAAAGTAACCTTTGAGAGAGGGGAAACATGTAGGGAAATATTGTTGAGAAAAAAAAGTCTAAAAGACCTTCAAGAATGCAAAGAAGTGTTCATTAGACGATACAGAACACAGGAAGAGATGGGAAAGATCAAAAACTTGTTGCAAGAGGCAAGAAGGTTAAATGATGAAAGAAATGAAGAAGAGAAGAAAAATTTTCGTTACAGAATACTTCCAGACAAAGGGGAGATAAAGAAGATAATGACAGAAGATCAGGGGATGGGGCCTCATTAAGATTGTTATACACAAATGCTGATGGATTAGCTGGTAAGGCAGTAGAATTAAAAGATAGGATTCACAACAGTAAGGCAGATATAGTAGCAATTACAGAGACTAAGTTGAGTGAGGACATAAACAGTGTCACAGTTTTTCCTAAGGGCTTCAGAATACTAAGGGTCAAAAGATCTAAGAGGACTGGTGGAGGGATAGCACTGCTCATAAGTGAGAGGATTCAAGTTGAAGAAATAAACTTGGCTATAGAAAGTGAGTTCAGGGAATTTCTTGTTGCTCGCATAAATACTGGGTCAGAGAGCATTATAATAACTGTTGTATACAACCCACCAAGGAACCAAAATAGGCTTGAAATTTATGAGGAAAGTCATATAGGTACTATTGAAGTCATAAACTCAGTTGTTAACATGGCACGGGAGAAAAAAATGTAGGATTTTGATTATGGGAGACTTTAATCATAAAGAGATAGATTGGATAAATCTTGACCCACACAGTGGTGAGGACTCATTTGGGGCAAGATTCCTAGATTGCGTACAAGGAAATTTCCTACACCAACATGTAATGGAACCAACAAGAGCCAGGGGTGGGGATGAGCCATCACTACTTGATCTAGTATTCACAGATAATGTGTTGGATATTGAAAATATTGAGTATGAACCACCAATTGGAAAGAGTGACCACTGTGTGTTGTTGATGGAGTATATCATTGAAGACATTCTTCCTGAGAGTAGAGGCACTGAGGACATGAGGAGGAACTATCCGAAAGGAGATTACATCAAAATGAATGAGCTTTTTGCAGTTATTGACTGGAGAATCTTATTTTACAACAAATCTGTACAAGAAATGTATGACATCTTTTGTGAGAAATATGGGAAGATAGTAGATTGCTGCATACCTGTCACCAAAGTAGGTGTAATTAATGCCAGAGAGAAATGGTTTGATAATGGGTGTAAAAGAGCTAAGGAGTGGAGAGACAAATGCTGGAAAAGGTATAGGAGGAGAAAAAACATAAATGCCTGGCAAACCTACAAAAGAGCAAGAAATGACTACCTAAGTAAAAGGAGAGAGGCAGAGAGAGATTATGAGAGGGACATCACCAGGAAGACTAAAGAAAATCCCAAGCTTTTCCACAGCTTTATCAGAGGAAAACTGAAGGTAAAAGAACATGTTTTAAGGCTAAAGAGAGCGGATGGAAGCATCACTGAGACGGACGAAGAGATCTGCAAAGAATTGAACAAGGAGTTTCAGTCAGTATTTACAGAAGAAAATACCCCACCCCCTCAGATTGCAGTGATAGAAGCTCAAGGGCCGGTATTAGAGAACATCAACCTTACAGCCACAGAGGTATGCAAAGCGCTGATGGATTTAGATGTTCATAAAGCTACAGGTCCTGATGACATATCCCCTCATGTGCTTAAAAAATGCGCAAACACAATATCAGTGGCACTAAGTATCATATTTAAGGAGTCACTGGAGTCGGGGGAGATTCCAAGATGCTGGAAACAAGCAAATGTGATACCTATCTTCAAAAAGGGAAGGAGGGATACGGCTCTGAACTATAGACCAGTTTCCTTGACCAGCATAGTTTGCAAACTTATGGAGAAACTACTAAGGAAACATATCTCTCTTCACTTGGAATCCTTCAACTTTTTGTCAGTGAGGCAACATGGCTTCAGAGAAGGAAGATCAACAGTAACAAACTTATTAGAATTTTATGATGAGGTAAGCCAAATCTTACAGGAAAGAGAGGGCTGGGCAGATAGCATATTCCTAGACTTCCAGAAAGCGCTTGACACTGTTCCACATGGGAGACTTATTAGGAATCTGCATTCAATGGCTAGAATAGGTGGAAATGTCTTGGAATGGATAAAAACTTACTTAGAAGGAAGGGAACAGAGGGTTAGAGTAAGACACTCAGTGTCTGAATGGAGAAGAGTTAGTAGTGGAGTTCCACTGGGTTCAGTTTTAGGGCCACTTTTGTTCCTTGTATATGTAAATGACCTACCAGAGTGTGTAAATTCATTCATGAATATGTTTGCAGATGATGCAAAGATTGTGAAGAAAGTAAAAAACGAGAACAATGGTAGAGAACTTCAGGAGGATCTAAATAATATGCATGAGTGGTCAGAAAAGTGGCTAATGAAATTCAATACCTCAAAATGTAAGGTAATGAGAATGGGTACAAGTGCAAGAAGGCCCAAGCTTGACTACTCGGTGGCTGGAGTACAACTTCAAGAGACAGAAAATGAGAGAGATCTAGGAGTAAACATACTGGCAGATTTGTCTCCAGAAATACATATAAATGGCGTAGTAAGGGCAGCATATGCATTCTTATCAAATGTAACGGTAGCCTTCAGGCACATGGACAAGGAAATGTTCAGAAATATTTATGTAACCTATGTGAGGCCAAAACTCGAATATGCAGCCCCCTTTTGGAATCCGCACTTGAAAAAGCACATAGCTAAGCTTGAAAAAGTTCAAAGACATGCCACGAAACTGGTGCCAGAAATATGCAATCTCGGTTATGATGAGAGGCTGAGGGAATAAGACTTGCCATCACTCGAAGCTAGAAGAGTAAGGGGGGATATGGTGACAGTCTTTAAATTCCTTCATGGTTATGATAGAGTGGATAGGGATCGATATTTCGATATGGCTGGCTCTAGAACTAGAGGTCATAGTTTGAAGCTTCGTAAGAAAACTTGTTTGCAGGATGTAAGGAAATACTTTTTCAGTGTAAGAGTAGTTGATAATTGGAATTCGCTAAGCGAGGAGGTACTTAATGCTATCTCAATCCATAGTTTTAAGGACAGGTACGATAAGTATCACTAAGTCTAAAAATGGAACCGATCAGGAGACGGGAAGATACGAGTTTTGGGCTCTTTCCCGTAAACACAATTAGGTAATCACAATTAGGTAATCACAGACACACAAACACACACACATACACACACACACACACACACACACACACACACACACACACACACACACACACACACACACACACACACACACATATATATATATATATATATATATATATATATATATATAGATCTACATATATATATGTGTGTGTGTAGGTATATATATATATATATATATATATATATATATATATATATATATATATATATATATATATATATATATATATATATATATATATATATATATGCATATATATATATATATATATATATATATATATATATATATATATATATATATATATATATATATATAGATAGATAGATAGATAGA
>JAXCGZ010017057.1:52500-55000 GCA_037179515.1 Halocaridina rubra | reverse complement strand
CGTGTCAAACTCTTAATATATATATATATATATATATATATATATATATATATATATATATATATATATATATATATATATATATATATATATATATATATATATATATATATATATATATATATATATATATATATATATATATATATATATATATATATATATATATATATATATATACATATATATATATATATATATATATATATATATATATATATATATATATATATATATATATATATATATATATATATGAGTGTGTGTGTGTGTGTGTGTGTGTGTTATATATATATATATATATATATATATATATATATATATATATATATATATATATATATATATATATATATATATATATATATATATATATATATATATATATATATATATATGAGTGTGTGTGTGTGTGTGTGTGTGTGTGTGTGTGTGTGTGTGTGTGTGTGTGTGTGTGTGTGTTTGTGTGTGTGTGAGTTTGTGTGTGTGTATCGATGTGTGTGTATATGTGTATCTTTTATTTTCACACACACACACACACACATACAGACACATATATAAACACACACACATACACACACACACACACAAGAAATTCAATACTTCAAAATGTAAGGTAATGAGAATGGGTACAAGTGCAAGAAGGCCCAAGCTTGACTACTCGGTGGCTGGAGTACAACTCCAAGAAACAGAAAATGAAAGATATCTAGGAGTAAACATACTGGCAGAATTGCCTCCAGAAATACATATAAATGGCATAGTAATAAACTTGGCCATAGAAAGTGAGTTCAAGGAATTTCCTTGTTGCTCGCATAAATACTGGGTCAGAGAGCATTATAATAACTGTTGTATATAACCCACCAAGGAACCAGAATAGGCTAGAAGTTTATGAGGAAAGTCATATAGGTACTATTGAAGTCATAAACTCAGTTGTTAACATGGCACGGGAGTGAAAATGTAGGATTTTGATTATGGGAGATTTTAATCATAAAAAGATAGATTGGATAAATCTTGATCCACACAGTGGTGAGGACTCATTCGGGGCAAGATTCCTAGATTACGTACAATTGAATTTCCTACACCAACATGTAATGGAACCAACGAGGGCCAGGGGTGGGGATAAGCTATCACTACTTGATCTAGTATTCACAGATAATGTGTTGGATATTGAAAAAAATTGAGTATGAACCATCAATGGGAAAGAGTGACCACTGTGTGTTGTTGATGGAGTATATCATTGAAGATATTCTGCCTGAGAGTAGAGGCACTGAGGACATGAGGAGGAACTATCCAAAAGGAGATTACATCAAAATGATTGAGCATTTTGCAGTTCTTGACTGGGAGAACCTTGTTTTACAACAAATCTGTACAAGAAATATATGACATCTTGTGTGAGAAATATGGGAAGATAGTAGATTGCTGCATACCTGTCACCAAAGTAGGTGTAATTAATGTCAGAGAGAAGTGGTTCGATAATGAGTGTAAAAGAGCTAAGGAGTGGAGAGACAAATGCTGGAAAAGGCATAGGAGGAGAAAAAACATAAATGCCTGGCAAACCTACAAAAGAGCAAGAAATGACTACCTGAGTAAAAGGAGAGAGGCAGAGAGAGACTATGAGAGGGACATCACCAGGAAGGCTAAAGAAAATCCCAAGCTTTTCCACAGCTTTATCAGAGGAAAACTGAAGGTAAAAGAACATGTTTTAAGGCTAAAGAGAGAGGATGGAAGCATCACTGAGACGGATGAAGAGATCTGCAAAGAACTGAACAAGGAGTTTCTGTCAGTATTTACAGTAGAAAATACCCCACCCCCTCAGATTGCAGAGATAGATGCTCAAGGGCCGGTATTAGAGAACATCAGCCTTACAGCCACAGAGGTTAGCAAAGTGCTGATGGACTTAGATGTTCATAAAGCTACAGGTCCTGATGACATATCCCCTCATGTACTTAAAAATGCGCATACTCAATATCAGTGGCACTGGGTATCATATTTAAAAAGTCACTGGAGTCAGGGGAGATTCCAAGATGCTGGAAACAAGAAAATGTGATACCTATCTTCAAAAAGGGAAGGAGGGATACGGCTCTGAACTATAGACCAGTTTCCTTGACCAGCATAGTTTGCAAAGTTATGGAGAAACTACTAAGGAAACATATCTCTCTTCCCTTGGAATCCTTCAACTTTTTGTCAGTGAGGCAACATGGCTTCAGAGAAGGTAGATCAACAGTAATAAACTTATTAAAGTTTTATGATGAGGTAAGCCGAATCTTACATGAAAGAGAGGGCTGGGCAGATTGCATATTCCTAGACTTCCAGCAAGCGTTTGACACTGTTCACAAGGGAGACTTATTAGGAAGCTGCAAGCAATGGCTAGAATAGGTGGAAATGTCTTGGAATGGATAAAAACTTACTTAGAAGGAAGGGAACAGAGGGTTAGAGTCAGACACTCAGTGCCTGAATGGAGAAGAGTTAGTAGTGGAGTTCCACAGGGTTCAGTTTTAGG
>JAXCGZ010017057.1:45000-47500 GCA_037179515.1 Halocaridina rubra | reverse complement strand
TTCCTATTATTATTATTATTATTATTATTATTATTATTATTATTATTATTATTATTATTATTATTATTATTATTATTATTATTATTATTATTATGATTATTATTATTATTATTATTATTATTATTATTATTATTATTATTATTATGATTATTATTATTATTATTATTATTATTATTATTATTATTATTATTATTATTATTATTATTATCATTATTATCATTATTATTACTATTATATATATATATATATATATATATATATATATATATATATATGTAATCACCGTGGCTCAAGTGGTAGCGTCCGCGACTTCGAGGCGTCAGGTTGAGGGTTCGCGCCCCGTCACGGTCTGAGGTTAGCAAGGGCATGCACTCAGGGTAACGAATACATCTGCCAAAACAAGTCCTTCGCAAGAAAGCAACCGTCCTAGCCCTTGGTAGAAAAGGTAGTCCGTGACGTAAAACCGGAACACACACACACACATATATATATATATATATATATATATATATATATATATATATATATATATATATATATATATATATATATATATATATATATATATATATATATATATATATATATATATATATATATATATATATATATATATATATATATATATATATATATATTTATATATATATATATATATATATATATATATTATATATATATATATATATATATATATATATATATATATATATATATATATATATATAATATATATATATCTGTGTGTGTTTGTGTATACATGTTTATTTATTTTCACGTGTATATGTGTGTGTGTATGTGTGTGTGTGTGGGTGTTTGTTTAGATAGTGAATATAATTAATGTGCTTGCGCATGTACAACTTTGCACAAGTGTTTGTTTTTCAGTGTGGTTGTTTGTTTGTGTGTGTGTGTGTGTGTGTGTGTGAGAGAGAGAGAGAGAGAGAGAGAGAGAGAGAGAGAGAGAGAGAGAGAGAGAGAGAGAGAGAGAGAGAGAGAGAGAGAGAGAGAGAGAGAGAGTTGCAACTTTGCTTTTAATTATAAAAGTATCTTGGCAAACAATGTTGAAAGAGGATTTAATTAAGAGTATAACCTAATTAATTTTAATAGTATGAAAGGGAAAGGAACTCACGCTCACTCGCTCTCTCTCGCTCTGCAGGCTATAGACATTAAAAAGTGTTTATACAATAAATAATGCTGTTGTGTTTTTTACTGATAGAGTTTTCTGACTGTCGTTTTAACTCATATCAAATCTCAAACTCAAGAACATACCGATGTCAAACCTTTGACACACTACGTATCTGGCTTGTGTACTCCCTGAGCCTGCTGACTTAACAGGAGGTATAACACGACGATTACCTCTATAATAATATAACTTCTTTATATCCAAGAAATTCCATTATGAAGATGCTCTACCAAACACGTTTGGGGAGTGGAGTCATTCACTCTCTAAGCGTTATTAAATTAGCCACACTTGAAAAGGTGTTTTTTTTTATAGTTTTTCTATGTATGTATGTATGTATGTATGTATGTATGTATGTATCTATCTATCTATCTATCTATCTCTTTTTTCTTCCCTTCTCATCTCTGCTCTTCTCTTCTCTTCTTTACTCTCCTATGCCATAGAAATATTTATGTGTAAAAGATGGTTCACCTAGAGAAATAAGTATCTTTGTTATAGAGCCCTGTGTCAGGGAATAGCCATTTTTGTTTAATGAGTATAACACCGGGACAGGCAAAAACTGCCCTCATCAATAAAGATATGGACACGAGAAAACACCAAGATGAAGAAAAAGAAAAAGGTTAAGGACAAGGCAGTAATGGGGTAATGTTACACAGAGGAAAATGACAGACAAAAAAAATAGTCAAAGTACAGAGGACCTAGAGATATGCAGGATTAGGCCTTGAGATGACAATAGATCTACTTTTTGAAGGCAGATAGGTCATAAGAATTAGGAAAGACAGAAGGAGGAAGAGAGTTCCAGAGTTTGGAGGAGATGGGAAGAAGCAGTCGCTGCACCGACCAATCCGTGAGCTACAAATCTCCACACAGTACCTGTGAGATGAGGCCGCTTTGCGAGCGTTACGCGGCCTCGGCAATGGGGGAGGGATGCAACTTGCCAACTCATCAGATCAGCGATGGAAGTAATAGCGATAAAAAAGAGAGAAGGATAATACCTTTCGGCGATGAGAGAGAGAATCCAGACTAGAAGTAAGAGAAGGATCATTAATGAGTCTGACTGCCTTAGATTCAACCCTATCACGGAGATAAATATAAGAAGAATCACCCCTGATGTGTGAGCAGTATTCTAGGCTGGGATCGATAAGACCTTTTATAGATTTTAAGTAACTGCAAAGAGGAAAAGTACTGAAGGAAACGAAACAGAACCCCCAATTTTTTGGATGAAGATTTAGAAAATTGGATTATGTGATTCCTCCAAGACAAGTACTGAAGTTAGTACTCGACTGTCAAGACATAACTAGCTGAGTTGAAAACATGCTG
>JAXCGZ010017057.1:27500-30000 GCA_037179515.1 Halocaridina rubra | reverse complement strand
AGAGAGAGAGAGAGAGAGAGAGAGAGAGAACTTGAAAAACCGTGTCATCCATGTCCATAAATTTTGCTTTTCGGTTTCTATCGGTGAGATAAAGAATTAGGTAGAGATTTTTTTTGGATTATAGAAATTTTATTGCTTGATTTCATTGTAAGGTGGAAAAGGATATTCAGGATTGTTTTGTGGAATTACTTGTTTTATTTTTTTTCAGTGCTTCATGATATAATTAACTCGTTTAAAGACCTGCGGTCCGTTCCTTTTGCTATTTCCAAAGACCTAGGTTGCAACAATGCTGTTCTTGCACGGACCCCCTACCACCAGGGATGGCGAAGGGGAATAAAGCTTTGGACTCCGCGTAGACCATAAGAAGGATTTGTTATTAGAGGAACCCAAATGGTAGTGAGGAAGTGGGGGGGGGGGGAGAATTTGGATATGGTTATGGGATTGGGTGGATAGAGTATTGACAAAGTTGGAAAGGGGAATTTTAGCGAAGATTTATGCATCTCTGAAAATGCGTTTACCGGCGGTTAGCTATGCACGACATAAATATATACTCTTGTATGCACTCATACTCATAAGATGAAATACGCATTTACTCACTCATACTTGCAAACACTCCTATGCTTGCACGTATACAAACTTGATATAATTTCCTTTTAATATACATTCATACATGCACAAACAGGCTTAAGTGCACTCACTCACAAGCGCATAGATACACTCGTAAGCATATCATTGTATGTATGCACTTGCGGACACATATACTAACAAACACACGAGCACATGTAACACAATTGATATATGCATAGATTCACTCCCACAAGTATCCATATACAGGTTTAAATATATTTCTTGTATAACTCTTGTACGCATATATATTTACATTCACGCCCATACGCACACTTATAAATACATATACGCAACTTAAAACAAATTGCTTTACACATACTTTCGTATACACACGTAGAAACTCAATTTGTCTTAACAAATATATAATTCTGTCAACCAGTATCTATCCTTCATCTTAGAAGCATGCTCTAGTTCAACCTGTTCCTAAGAGGGGTGACCGCTCTATTTATTCAAACTTGCTAAAGTTTTCGAAACTTTGCTCAGTGCTCACTTCTTGAAACGTCTTGAATCTAACTCACTTATCTCCGATCACCAGTACGGCTTCCGCAAGGCAAGATCCACTGGTGATCTCCAGTCCTAGCTTACTCATGTATGGTCATCTTCTCTGAGGAACTATGGGGAATCCTTTGTCGTCGCCCTTGATATCTCTAAGGCTTTGGACAGTCTGGCACAAGGCTCTGTTGGCCAAACTCCCTTCCTATGGCTTTACCCCTTCTTTCTGTTCTCTGATTTTCAGTTTTCGTATTGACAGTTTTATATCTGTAGTTGGTGATGGCGCGACATCTAAGCCCTTTCTCTGTTACCAGTGGTGTTCCGCAGGGCTCTGTTCTTTCACCTACTCTGTTCCTTTTCTTCATCAATGATCTTCTACAATCCCCATCTCCTTCTCTTCTCCATGCCTTTGCTAATGATTCTACCCTTCAATTTTCCTCTGCCTTTTCTTCACAACCTTCATCTGCTACTCGTAATCAGTCTTGTATCACTCTTTTTTTCTACTCTTAAATCCGATTTGCAGAGAATATCTGAGTGGGGCACTCAAAATTTAGTTAAATTAAATGCCTCCGAGACACAGTTTCTGGCTCTCTACTTATCTTCTCCTCCTGGTAACCCTACTGTCTTTGAAACTAACGAAATTTACCCTCTTAACTCTATCAACTTATTAAGAAGTCATATAGCCTCTAACTTGTCTTGGAGGAATCACATAATCCAAATTTCTAAATCTTCATCCAAAAATTTGGGGGTTTTGTTTCGTTTTCGTCATTACTTTTCCTCTTTGCAGTTACTTAAAATTTATAAAGGTCTTATCCGTCCCTGCTTAGAATATTGCTCACACATCTGGGGTGCTTCTTCTTATACTTATCTTCTTGATAGGGTTGAATCTAAGGCAGTCAGACTCATTAATGATCCTTCTATTACTTCTAATCTGGATTCTCTCTCATTTTGCTGTAAGGTATCTTCCCTTTCTCTTTTCTATCGCTACTACTTCCATCGCTGCTCTGATGAGTTGGCAAGTTGCATCCCTCCCCACTGCCAAGGACGGGTAACACTCGCCAAGCGGCCTCTTCTCACAGGTACTGTGTGGAGATTTGTAGCTCGCGGATTGGTCGGTGCAGCGACTGCTTCTTCCCATCTACCTCCAGACTCGTGGCTTCATTTTCGCATTTAATTCAATTCCCAATCTCATTCGGGTCATACAATAACCAAATAAGCACATTACATATGTGAAAACATGAATCATTATTTACCCCGACCGGTTATTGTATGACCCGAATGAGATTGGGAATTGAATTAAATGCGAAAATGAAGCCATGAGTGAGGTTGGGGAATCTGTAATATGAACATAGTGGCATTCAGATAGAATGCGTCCGTTCCT
>JAXCGZ010017057.1:12500-20000 GCA_037179515.1 Halocaridina rubra | reverse complement strand
GGGAAGGACGAGGATACTAAAAAGAGGCCCACCCCACCCCTCTTCATGCAGTCTGGGTGTGGGGAAGAGGGATGGGTAAAATATCATGTATTTATTTCTTTTCATACATTATTTTTCGTTTAAAGGTTAGATACAAAAAATACTTATAATTATTATCTAGCAAGAAAAGGTCTAAGATAGATAGATAGAAAGATAGATAGATAGATAGATAGATAGAGAGAGAGAGAGAGAGAGAGAGAGAGAGAGAGAGATTATTTTTTTATTTTATTAATTTATTGCGCCAAGGCGTCAGACATTACATGAGTTCATACAAATATTGCTTCAAATGGATATAAAATCAAGAATTGAACATGGTTTACAGGGAGGTGTACATATTGATAAAACATTGCTGCATACTAACACACAACTCACAGAATGGCAGCACAGAGTACATTATATGCAAAAGTAAAGCTCAGAGAAACGCAGAATGCACAAACAGAATTATATAGCAACATACAGAAAAAATATGTATAATTCAATATAATTAATGGCCACCAAAGTGAGGAAAACGAGCAAGAATAACATCAAGGTTGTCATCATTAAGTAAAAATGAGCAGATCTGTATTAAGTTCTGACCTCGTGGTAAAACATCTCTCACTGCGGGGCACTGAAGACAATAGTGGTCAAGAGTGTTAGCATTAGTTCGGTCGCATAATTTACAGGAGGTGTACTGTGGCATATCTAGAGTCTGGGAGACCTGCCATAAAGGCCGATACCCCATTCTGAGCCGAGCACTAACTACATTGTTTTTCCGCACCATTAGCCCGCGTCTGCGATACTTGTAGCGACAGTGAAGGAAGTGATCATGGTGCTGTATGGACACACTGTTGGCCCTCTCCGTGTCCCTGCGCTGGACCGTCATGGCAAGCCCAGCTGAGTAGATGATGTTACGTAGGCATCGGAGGGAGGGCTCAGCGTCCACAGCATGCCCATCCAGCATACAGGCCGCCTTGGCAAGACGATCCGCTGTGTCGTTGCCAGTCAGCCCAATGTGGGATGGAGTCCACAAAAAAGACACAACAAGAGAAGCATCCCGAGCGGCTGCGAGGCGACATAGTATATTTCCCACAGTACGGCCACAGATAGGTCTTGGCGAGGATAGGGCTTGTAGGGCCGATTGGGAGTCACAAATTATTACCCCATTCACTCGTCGTCGAACAAGGAGAGTCACGGCATCCAAGATGGCATTCAGTTCACAGTAGGTGGAGCTCGACGAGGTGGGTAGTCTACGGCCAATCCATGAATCAGCCGGCACAGGCGGCTCCATGGTGGGGAGAGAGAGAGAGAGAGAGAGAGAGAGAGAGAGAGAGAGAGAGAGAGAGAGAGAGAGAGAGAGAGAGAGAGAGAGAGAGAGAGAGAGAGTTTGTATTTTGTCACATGTGACGTATTTCTTGGGCGTTTGTGTCCTAGTTGACGTTTTCCTTGCGTTTAATATAAATGGCTCTGACAAATGTATTCCATGGACTTTAATGTCCCAAGTAACATGATACTTTGGATTTAGATGTCTCAGGTAGCGTCCAGGTAACTTATTACTTGAGTTCTACATGGCCAAGGTATTTTTTTTTTTTCCTTTGAACGCATCAGATAAAATTTTACTTGTTACTTGCATGCCTCCACATTTTATATTCCTTAATACTTGGATGTCAGAGGTAACATAATCATCGAGATAAACATCTGTCACATACTTCTTAAGCCTTGAATATCCCACGTAACGTCTATTTTTAGACTAGATGTCACATATGAATCTGTTCTCCCGTTTACTCATTTATTAACTCTTAGATGGTACACAGGAGAAAGTTCTATGGACCTAGATTTTTAGGGTATAAATACATATTAAGACTTGGATATCTCTTGCCTCGTCTTGCTTGAGAATTTGGTGTCTCATATCACGTATCCTATTGCATGCCTTACATAACTCATTCCTTTAGACATGGCTGTCTCATCTTAGTACGAGGGTTTGCCCCTCTCTATTCATCTCTTCCTTCCTTAAATTTTGTGCTTATCCCCCCAATCCTTCCCATCCTATATCCCCCTCTCCTCGGTGATGACACCCTGAATAGGGTTAAGAGAGTTCACTCGATGCCGTCACTGTTCTTCCCCCACCTATCCTATCCCCCCCCCACTCTCCTGGCCTCGATGTCTCATCATTACGTATCCGTTAAGACTTGGATATCTCACATGGCACATGTTAAGAATTTAATTTCTTCTCTCTTTGTATTCGATTAGACCATTTATTTTTCGGGAATTGGAAGACTTATCACGTATTCTATTAGACTTTTGATATCTTACTGAATGCAGTCCATGAGACCTAAATTCTTCATTTTTACTATTTCGTTTAAAGTATAATATCTCACATTATGTAGACAATTAGACATATATAACGTATTCCTCACGTGAATACCTCACGTAACTTATACCTGGACACTTAGCTGTCGAAAGTAATATGCTGTATATTCAGTGTGACTTATGCTGGCGTCACACATAGCCAAAACTCCCGACCCATCTCTTAAGACCAGTCGACAGGTGCATTCCTGTGCCTGTTGGAAGTGCGTCATACGTCCGCGTAAGCAGTCCTATGGATCGTAATTGCAATCGTACGGAGTAGTTTGGACACGTAATTTAGCGTACGACTGATCGTACGCAAACGTAAGTCTCATCATAGAAAACGGGAAATTTTAATTTTTGACCGTTACGACTGGGCCAACCATGCTCCCGACACTTCCGACCCATCGTAGGGGAACGTACACGTTCGTTGGGGGTTGTACGCAGTCGGGAGGAATACTGTAATTCCCCCGAAGGAAGGGTATCGTGGCAAGAGAGAATGGTTTAAAGGACGACGTTTGTAACTTTAATTTTAGCATTTTATTCCCATATAGATATGTAATTTATTTTAAGTCTATTTGTTTTTCACATATTGCAATAACTGATCTTAATATGTTTCATTTTCATTATTTTATACTGAAAAGATATTAAGTTTAATATTTTACATTTAATAATGTAATAATGTTTCATCTTTGTCATTCACAGAATCCTTCAAATGTAAGTTGTATGTACTGGTAAACGCAAATAAAAAGTAATTTGGTATAGTTATATTTGCCCTTACTTTTCCATTTATATAATTATGTTAGAATTGATCCTAGTGAACAATAAATATATGGAATATATATATATATATATATATATATATATATATATATATATATATATATATATATATATATATATATATATATATATATATATATATATATATATATATATATATATATATATATATATATATATATATATATATATATATATATATATATATATATATATATATATATAGATATATATATATATATATATATATATATATATATATATATATGTATATATATATACATATATATATATATATATATATATATATATATATATATATATATATATATATATATATATATATATATATATATATATATATATATATATATATATATATATATATATATATATATATATATATATATATATATATATATATATATATATATATATATATATATATATATATATATATGGGATATTTGTGAAAGTATAAATAAATGCACTAATATCATGGGAAACAATAAGAAATGCACTAATATCATGCTAAAACAATACAAATGCGGCAAGCGGAGCAGGAAAACTGAACGCCCAGGACTGGGTTGTCAGAAATGAGACCACGCATGCGCGCGCTGTCTTTTCGTACTGCGCTGCCAGACGTATAAGCGAATTTTTAAATTTTTAACGGTTCCAGACCCGGAGGACTGCGTATGCTGGGTAGGATCGATCCTCTGGATCGTACGCGGGCGTACACCTTCTCCTACGCCCGCGTACTATCAAGAAGATCGATCTTACCCGTCGTACGCAGTCTTCTACGACTGATTTGGTCTTCCGAATCACGGAGATTATTGGGTGCAGCAGCCAATTATCGTAGGCCCTCCACGACGGTTCAGGACCCCCTCGATTTTTTTAAACTACGTAGGACCGTTAGGATTCCGTCGTACGCGGACGAAAAACTACACCCGATTATCGTAATGACGTCATTGCTGCCGGGAGGATTCCGTCTTTAGACGGTTTTAAGAGTCGGGTCGGGAATTTTGGCTATGTGTGACTCCAGCATTAAGTGCCCAAGCTAACAATGTCAAGAGACTTATAAATCCAGTGATAACATGTTCATTGACAAATACATATCTAAAGTAATATATTCCTTGAAATATATAATGCTTGGATAAAAGATGTCTCAATAAAGTTATATGTTTGAGGTAATATATTCTATGACTTAGATGTCAAAAGCAGCAAATTCATTGAAGCTTAAATATCCACTCAAGTCACATATGTTTTGAATCTTAGGTTTAAAGCAGTGGTTCCCAACGTGGTCGCACACCCCACAGGGTGCAATTTGATTTTCAAGAGGGGAAATCGAGAATGTGTTATTAACAGTGAATTATTTCTAACGGGTCTGTGTGTGTGTGCGCGCGCGCACGAATTCATGCATATTGTGCATGTACAGTATGCATTCATAACAATATTTGTGTATGTATGTGCATGTGTAATTGATCCACGAGGTATTTACCGCCTCCTCGCGCTTGCGTGTCTCGGTCACAGGGGGTGCATCAGGATTTTAGAGATGCTTAGGTGGGGCGTGGCCAAAAAAAAAGGGTGGGAGCTATTGGTCAACAGTAACATATTCCTTTTGACTTATATCTCTAAGGTAACATATTCAGTGAGACTTAGATGGCTATGGTAATATATCCATGAAAGCTAAATGTCTAAAGTGAAATAGTTGTTAGTGCTCGACTTACGAATTGGAATATACAGCTACAGTGGTTTTGGTATTCCATTTAGAAAAAAACTACGATAGATAGATATTCATCGAGTGGTCCAGAGAAGGGGTCTTGAGACTTAGATCCTAAAAGTAACTTATTCTTTGTAATATTGTTATGGCTCTTTTAAGTTGTCATACTTACCATTTGCCATGACATTTATATTTATCTTCTAGGTATACATTAAGACTTGGCTATCTTACATAAGGCATTCCTTGAGACTTGAACATATCAGAATTCTTATAACTGGATAGCACTATTTCACATTTGGCATTTTTTTTCATTCCTCAAGTAACTTATTTCTTGGGATGTGAATAGCTAACGTAATGTATTCCTTTAGAGTTGACATATTATTTGAAAATTATGATGTCTCACATTGCATATTCTTTGAGACATAGATTTCTCAAATAACGTATTCCTTTTAAGATTTAGATGTCTCACTATGCTTACACTATGAAAATAGAAAATGCCTTAAATCACAAATGCTCTAAAATGTAGATGTCTCTCGTAACGTATTCCTTTTCCCTTTGATGTCTCACTTGGTATATTACTTGAGAGTTTGGATTTCTCTTATTGCATATTCTAAGACTTGTAAATACCTCACGAATCGTGTGCCTCTAGACTCCAGTGTCTCACTTGGCATAGCCTTTGATAATTGGAATGTGTCGCATTGGATATTCTCCGAGATGTAAGTGTCTCACTTAACGTATTCCTTCAGACTTGCATGTCTCACTATGTGTACTCCCTAAGAATTGGGATGTCTCACATTGCATATTCTTTAATGTGTAGATGTTTAAGTTAACGTAATCCATTACACTTGAATGTCTCAAAAAGCATTTTCCTTGACACTCTGTATGTCTCACTAGGCATATGGATCGAAACATAGCTGGCTTATGTGCTGTATTCCTTGAGAATATGAATGTCTCCCTAGGCAAATTCTTTGAAACATGGATGTCTGACGTAACGTATTCCTTTAGACTTGAATGTCTCAGATAATGAGCTTGTCTCCCTCCCGGAAATTGAGGAAACCTTTGCAGATGCTGCAGCACAATGTGTTTATTATGAATTTTTTTTTTTTCGGTTTTGCCGGAATAGCTTTCAACCAGGATATTAGCGTATTATCTCTCTCTCTCTCTCTCTCTCTCTCTCTCTCTCTCTCTCTCTCTCTCTCTCTCTCTCTCTCTCTCTCTCTCTCTCTCTCTCTCTCTCTCTCTTTCCGAAATCGCCCCATTAAATATAAATAACCCCAACTGCTAAAGATGAATTAACGGTAAACATTTTAAAAAGGCACTTTATTATTAAATCTATCGGGGTAATTCATCTTTACAAGAAGAGAGATAAGATTTCAGATATTATTATCTCTCTTCCTTTGACCTCTCTCTCTCTCTCTCTCTCTCTCTCTCCTCTCTCTCTCTCTCTCTCTCTCTCTCTCTCTCTCTCTCTCTCAGATATTAGTTATGGTGATTCAGTTCACTCTCATAAATACATTTAATGTATTTATGCAAATGATAATACGATTAAGGTCACTAATAAAAGTGGATAGTTATTATATTCCGTTTTCTATATTCGTTGTATTACACGAAACCCCATTTTCTGTTATGGTTTAGCTGCCTGAAATTTAGACATTTTAATTTTAGGTTATGAACACAACACATGTCTACAAAATGGTTCTAGGTTTCGAGTTCAGTAGCGGAACTGGGACGTATTTACAGGTTCTACGACTTAGTTATAGACACAAAAAGCCGGTTTTTTTAATTTTTTATTAAGAGATGAATACAATTTAGGTGTATTTTGGGATTCATGTACAAATAGACGTTTAATCATGTGTTGAGTTTCATGTACAAACAGAATATTTTTCTCTAGGGTGATCTTCAAGAGTGAACAAACAGTTTTTAACAAGGTTGGATACATGCACACACAGGCAATTTCGTTCTAAGCTGAGTTTCATGTACGAACAGACAGCTTGGTTCTAGGCTTGATAGGCATTGAACAAACAGTTTGGTTCTATATTTGATTTAGAGACAGGAATAGACAGGCTGTTTTCAGTTTTAGATGACTAGCGTGATCATTTCCTTTGAGTCCATATTACACTACAGACAGAAAAAGATATTTGGTTCCGGGCTTTATTTATAAGCAAGCACCAGCAGACAGTTTAAATTTTTGTTTAGAAAATTTGAAAAGTTGGTTTTAGTTTGACAGTATGTTCTCGATTTGTGTCTCAGGCATGAAAAAAAATATCTGGTTCTAGTTTTAAGAGGTTAGACCATTTGTTTCTAGTGTAGACAATATGATTCGCTTTGGGGTCACAACACAAACAGGTACATGTCATAAATTGCATTTATCTCCTCGAGACCATATATCTGTCTTCAATTTATCGAGCCAAGTTGCCTAGATTTTGGTGACTATGGAGAGGATAATCCATTTTTCTTGAAATTTTCCATGCAAATGGAGCAATATGTCCGTTCCACCCGTACTACCACGGGTGGTTTTACCGGCAACATTTCCCCCTCAGTTCCTGCCGTTAATCTACGCTTCCGAGAGAGAGAGAGAGAGAGAAAGAGAGAGAGAGAGAGAGAGAGAGAGAGAGAGAGAGAGAGAGAGAGAGAGA
>JAXCGZ010017057.1:0-5000 GCA_037179515.1 Halocaridina rubra | reverse complement strand
GACATATCCACCTATTCTTGTCTTTACTTGCAGTTTTTATTGAGTTTCCTGTCAGACTGTAGAATGTCTACAAAAAATCTAAGAATATGTAATATGCCCATCTGTTTCTTTCTAGAAAGAGTAGGTGTACGTCATCATAAAATTCTGGTCTGTTTTTTTTTTCTAAAGCGTAGACCTCTTTTCTCTGAAGCTGTATTGTCTCACTGATAGAAAATTAAAATGAAAAGACTCCATAAATTTGCAAGCTATGCTAATCAATAATACAGACCTATATTTTAGAGTTGTATCTCGTCTTCCCTTTTTGAAGAGATGTGAGATTTTGTTTGCCTAAGTATGTATTAAGATAAAGAATAGACAAATGTAGTCTATCACGTTTGATTTTACAATCAAATTGAATTCATATAGACATGGAGACGGAATAATGGAATTGTGCAATGGTTTTGGAAAGTGCATAAATAAGCAGAAGACACAACTGACAGTTAGAAAGGAGGTATCTAAGATTTTCTTACCGTCTTATGTGTTACAGTTAGTCCGCATTCAAATGGGGATGAACACAGACATGTTGGAGCTGAGGGATTAAGGCTTCATGCTTTGTCCAACCCTGCGCGACTGGACCGAGCCCAAGTTAGTCAGGCTTTTCACTTCCCAACACTGGCAGTGAGCATTATTTAACACAAAATAGGATATGTCATCATTAATGTAATGAATCTAAATCTCATTTTACACTTTTAGCACCAAAAGAAAAATAAGAAGATTCTGTAGCTTTTCGTCTCTTTGTAAACATTAGTATCTACCTATTATTATTATTTTTTCTTTCTTTATTATTATTATTATTATTATTATTATTATTATTATTATTATTATTATTATTATTATTATTATATTATTATTATTATTATTATTATTATTATTATTATTATTATTATTATTATTATTATTATTTTGGTTTATACTTAATGTAGCTGGATTTTCGCCCTCTAGATACCTCCAGGAGTTTCTCATTTCTCAGCTGAGCTCCAGATTTGAGCTCAGTGGCTATATATATAATAACTGTTAGACTAAACTCTTCTTTAAAAAAAATTCTCGTTTCCATCTCTTCGTGTGATATTAATTTTATTTTTGAGGAGGGCTGTTACCATCTGGTTTATATATATTCACACACACACACACACACACACACACACACACACACACACACACACACACACACACACACACACACACACACACACACACACACACACACACATATATATATATATATATATATATATATATATATATATATATATATATATATATATATATATATATATATATATATATATATATATATATATATATGTTAGTAAGGGCATGCACTCAGGGTAGCGATTACAAAAGGCAAAACAAGTCCTTCGCAAGAAGGCAACCGTCCTAGCACTTGGTAGAAAAGGGAGTCCTTGACGTAAAACCGGAATAATTCGAAACCAACAATAACCAAGTAAGCACATTACATATGTGAAAACATGAATCATTTTTACCCCGACTGGGACCTGAAAAAGGAACTTACTATTACTAAGCCAAGGCGCTACCAACTACACCACAGAAGGTTAAAGGGAAACAAACCTCACAGCTTATATTTGCAATGGTAGGAAGGAACGCATTCTATCTGAATGCCACAATGTTCATATTACAGTTTCCCCAACTTCACTCGTGGTTTCGTTTATGCATCTAATTCAATTCCCAATCTCATTCGGGACCAACAGTAACTAAATAAGCACATTACTACACCACAGAAGGTTAAAAGGAAACAAACCTCACAGCTTGATTATGCTATGGTAGGAATGAACGCATTCCATCTGAATGCCACTATATTCATATTACAGTTTCCACAATCTCACTCGTGGTTGGGGAAACTGTAATATGAACATAGTGGCATTAAAATAGAATGCGTTCATTCCTACCATAGCAGATATAAGCTGTGAGGTTTGTTTCCCTTTAACCTTCTGTGGTGTAGTTTGTAGCGCCTTGGCTTAGTAATAATAAGTCCCAGGTTCAAATCCTGTTCGGGGTAAAAATTATTCATGTTTTCACATATGTAATGTGCTTATTTGGTTCTTGTTGGTACCGAATGAGATTGGGAATTGATTTAAATCCGAAAACGAAACCACATGTGAGGTTGGGGAAACTGTAATATGAACATATTGGCATTCAGATGGATTGCGTTCATTCCTACCATAGCAGATATAAACTGTGAGGTTTGTTAAACTTTAACCTTCTGTGTTGTAAATTGTAGCACCTAGGCTTAGTAATAATAAGTCCAAGGTTCACATCCCGGTTGGGGTAAAAATGATTCATGTTTTCACTTATGTAATGTGCTTATTTGGTTACTGTTGGTCACGGATGAGATTAGGAATTGAATTAAATGCGAAAACGAAACCACGAGTGAGGTTGGGGAAACTGTAATAAGAACATAGTGGCATTCAGATAGAATGCGTTCATTCCTACCATAGCATATATAAGCTGTGAGGTTTGTTTCCCTTTAACCTTCTGTGGTGTAGTTGGTAGCGCCTTGGCTTAGTAATGATAAGTCCCACATTCAAGTCCCGGTGGGGATAAAAATGATTCATATATATATATATATATATATATATATATATATATATATATATATATATATATATATATATGTATGTATGTATGTATGTATGTATGTATGTATGTATGTATGTATGTATGTATGTATGTATGTATGCATGCACGCACGCACGCACACACACACACGCATATATATATATATATATATATATATATATATATATATATATATATATATATATATATATATATATATATATATATATATATATATATATATATATATATATATATATATATATATATATATATATATATATATATACATACATACATACATACATACATACATACATATATATATATATATATATATATATATATATATATATATATATATATATATATATATATATATATATATATATATATGAATCATTTTTTACCCCGACAGGGACTCGAACCTAGGACTTATGATTACTAAGTCAAGGCGCTACCACTACACCACAGAAGGTTAAAAGGAATCCAGCCTTATAGCTTATATCTGCTATACTTAGGAATGAACGCATTCGAACTGAATGCCACTATGTTCATATAACAGATTCCCCAACCTCACTCGTGGCTTCATTTCAGCATTTAATTCAATTCTCAATCTCATTCGGGCCATGAAATAACCAATTAAGCACATTACATATGTGAAAACATGAATCATTTTTTTTACCCCGACAGGGACTCGAACCTGGGACTTATGATTACTAAGTCAAGGCGCTACCACTACACCACAGAAGGTTAAAAGGAATCCAACCTTATAGCTTATATCTGCTATACTTAGGAATGAACGCATTCTAACTGAATGCCACTATGTTCATATTACAGATTCCCCAACCTCACTCGTGGCTTCATTTCAGCATTTAATTCAATTCCCAATCTCATTCGGGCCATGAAATAACCAATTAAGCACATTACATATGTGAAAACATGAATCATTTTTTACCCCGACAGGGACTCGAACCTAGGACTTATGATTACTAAGTCAAGGCGCTACCACTACACCACAGAAGGTTAATAGGAATCCAACCTTATAGCTTATATCTGCTATACTTAGGAATGAACGCATTCTAACTGAATGCCACTATGTTCATATTACAGATTCCCCAACCTCACTCGTGGCTTCATTTCAGCATTTAATTCAATTCTCAATCTCATTCGGGTCATGAAATAACCAATTAAGCACATTACATATGTGAAAACATGAATCATTTTTTACCCCGACAGGGACTCGTACCTAGGACCTATGATTACTAAGACAAGACGCTAATTGGTTATTTCATGGCCCGAATGAGATTGGGAATTGAATTAAATGCTGAAATGAAGCCACGAGTGAGGTTGGGGAATCTATAATATGAACATAGTGGCATCCAGTTAGAATGCGTTCATTCCAAAGTATAGCATATATAAGCTATAAGGTTGGATTCCTTTTAACCTTCTGTGGTGTAGTGGTAGCGCCTTGACTTAGTAATCATAAGTCCTAGGTTCGAGTCCCTGTCGGGGTAAAAAATGATTCATGTTTTCACATATGTAATGTGCTTAATTGGTTATTTCATGGCCCGAATGAGATTGGGAATTGAATTAAATGCTGAAATGAAGCCACGAGTGAGGTTGGGGAATCTGTAATATGAACATAGTGGCATTCAGTTAGAATGCGTTCATTCCTAAGTATAGCAGATATAAGCTATAAGGTTGGATTCCTTTTAACCTTCTGTGGTGTAGTGGTAGCGCCTTGACTTAGTAATCATAAGTCCTAGGTTCGAGTCCCTGTCGGGGTAAAAAATGATTCATGTTTTCACATATATAATGTGCTTAATTGGTTATTTCATGGCCCGAATGAGATTGGGAATTGAATTAAATGCTGAAATGAAGCCACGAGTGAGGTTGGGGAATCTGTAATATGAACACAGTGGCATAGAGTTAGAATGCGTTCATTCCTAAGTATAGCAGATATAAGCTATAAGGTTGGATTCCTTTTTACCTTCTGTGGTGTAGTGGTAGCGCCTTGACTTAGTAATCATAAGTCCTAGGTTCGAGTCCCTGTCGGGGTAAAAAATGATTCATGTTTTCACATATGTAATGTGCTTAATTGGTTATTTCATGGCCCGAATGAGATTGGGAATTGAATTAAATGCTGAAATGAAGCCACGAGTGAGGTTGGGGAATCTGTAATATGAACATAGTGGCATTCAGTTAGAATGCGTTCATTCCTGAGTATAGCAGATATAAGCTATAAGATTGGATTCCTTTTAACCTTCTGTGGTGTAGTGGTAGCGCCTTGACTTAGTAATCATAAGACCTAGGTTCGAGTCCCTGTTAGGGTAAAAAATGATGAATGTTTTCACATATGTAATGTGCTTAATTGGATATTT